>NW_019290256.1:1068428-1237038 GCF_000500325.1 Leptinotarsa decemlineata
ATATGCAGGAATAACTTCAGTGAAGAATCCTGCACTGACACCTGTCGGATATAATCCAACGCCCTTCGTGGTATTAGCCAGGGGAGTAGTTGTTTTCTGATAGGTGTCAGTCCATTAACCTACTGTGTAGGGTGTTGAGACTGGCCTGAACGAATTATTCTTTTAGATGATTTGATTTATAGCCAGTCTTCAAGTATGCCCACTGACTATACGTGAAATATTCTTATTTAGTTTTAGGTTTCACTAGTAGGAAGGCACCACGTCAATAATCTCTAGAATGGTTTGGAAAATAAATTGAATTGAAGTGATTTATATTTACGGTGCGACGCGCAACTTTCACGAGACCGAAAGGATTTTCAAAGAACGTTTTCCGAATCGTCCTATCTGTAGGAAATATTAGAGGAAACTTGTATCCAAATTCACAACTACCGGTAGAAGCCCCCAGATCATCCGTCCATTCCAGCAAGTACAAATAATTAGTGAGATGGTAGTATATCCTGAACAGTCTACTTATTTCGTCGCGAATGTTTGTGAGGTATTTCCTTCTACTTTGTGAAGACTTTTGAAGAGGAATTGGTATCATCCATAGACAATTAAAATAGTACACCAATCAACTGTAGATGACCCTGATCGAGGAACAGAATTCTGCGAAATAATGACAGAAACCATTTGAAGGCATCCTACCTAACTCCACAATATTTATTTCAGTGACGAATGTTCATTTTTTTAAACGGCAATGTTCACAGACAAAATTGCCGCCACTGGAGTGACACCAACCCTCACGTTTTCCGAGAAACACATACCCAATATCCAGAAAAAATCAACGTTTGGGCAGGAATATTGTGAAATCATATTGTAGGATCGAAATTTAACAGGGAAACTGTATTTGAATATGCTGGAAACTACTGTTGACCCTCTCATTACTGAAATTGTCGAAGCGAATCGTAATGAATTCGATATGGATATTGTATTCCAACAAGATAGAGCACCTCCACATTACTCCAGACAAGTAATAAACTATTTGGATACTACATTTCCCGGTCATTGGATTGGCCGACGAGGTCCTACAGAATGGCCAGCCCGCTCGCCAGATTTGACACCTTTGCCCTTTTTTATGGGGCTATTCAAAGTAAAAGTTGTACGAAACTGAACCTGCTTCTATATTGGATATACGGCAGAGAATAATAAAATTTGTAGAGATATTGACGTTAATGTGTTCGAAAATGTTCGGCGTGAAATATCGGATAGGCTGTTCATATGTCAATAAGTTCAAGGCAACCATTTCGAGCATATTCCGAACTGACCTCAAGCTTATTACCTCATAATATGTAGTTAAAGGGCAATGTATTCAGGCAATGATTAGGAGTTCCGCCATTTTGTAGCAGTTGAAGATATTAACATTATATTCTAGAGTTATCGAGCATTTCTCAGGAGCTTCAAAAACATATTTCACAAGATCCCCCTTTCCTTTACTTTTTTTTTCCAGATGGCGCTGAGTCGCCATCTTGAAAGTTTCATCTGTCAAATTCACTTTTAAATAAAGTATTCATGCATTAATTTCATTATTTCAAATTTTTATTTTTTGAGTTGACCCGTTCAAAAAATGAACGGGGGAGGTATTGAAGAAATGCACTGTATATAGTGATCCGGGAGTTACAAAAAATAGTTTCGGAAACTATATTATTTTCAACATTAAAATTCTCCAGCAAAAACTTTGGTAACGAATTTGAAAGTGAAATAAATTAGTGAAAAAAATAAAAGGTGGGGATATTAAAGAAATGCTCTGTATATAACTAAACAACTTCGCATTCTGAAGAACAAAATATGAATTGAAGTTCCATCTTGATTAGGAAAAATTCAGGGTTCCATTCGAAAAAAAATCAAGTTTTTTTTGTTTTTGTCCCAGTTGCAGAATGAAAGATTGTGGATGAATTATTAGTCGATAATGAAAAATGGAAAATTTTCAAATTTAACAAAATGTGTTTTTTTCCATTAATAAGAAATTGAATAGACCAACGTTTTGACATTATTCTGATAGAATCCAAATATGGAAAGGTTATAAAAAATGAATTCAATTTTGACATGCCACATTTGTAAAAGGTATACTGAATGTTGGAGAATATTTCGGAAAATCCCAATTCACTGGTGTTTGAAACATTTACATGATGCCATCAATGATAATTCCACTTTTACATCTCAAACTTCTAATGGAAGCTCGATATTACGCACAATATTTAAACGAAATCCTATATTCTCAAGGCAAAGAACCCTCATGAGTAGAGGAGCAGTAACAAGGCCAATTTTTCAACCTTTTTTCGAGCATCAATAGTTTCTGTCACCAATCGACAAACTACTCAACCACCACTCCGAAACTTGATGTTATGAAATAAATGTTTACTCACCATCTTCCTAAGATGTTGACAAACAATCCAAAACTCGCGATAATCGTTGGCAAGACTGAAAGGGAACACTGAAAACCGCTGGTTCGCCTAT
The DNA here is from genome assembly GCF_000500325.1 of Leptinotarsa decemlineata. Lineage (NCBI taxonomy): Eukaryota > Metazoa > Arthropoda > Insecta > Coleoptera > Chrysomelidae > Leptinotarsa > Leptinotarsa decemlineata. The sequence goes on from NW_019290256.1 coordinate 1,070,922, forward strand.
ATTTCAGACTGAAATCGATTTCTGTCCTGCGCCGACACAGTTGTCGAGTCGCAGGAAGGACTACAACAAATGCACCAGGAGTTTTGGCTTCGAGTGGTTTTTGATATTTATATATGATATGAACGGTAGCGAAAAAACTAAGGGACTGTCATTAGGCTTCTGCACCTGTAGGAAATCGCTTTCAGAAAGATAGGTTGAATATTTGAAAAAAGGTTTCACTATATTATTATTATTATTATTATTTATTAACTTCAGNTGAATTTCACTAGTTCGGACTTCCATTGTCTACTATATAAAATGATTTGAAATCCCTGAAACAAGTAAAAAAGAATAATTAAAAAGGAATAGTTGAAAATAACGATTATATTAAGCAACAATAAACCTGAAATGCAATGATAGTGAAACTATTCCTTTTTAATTATTCTTTTTTACTTGTTTCAGGGATTACAAATCATTTTATATAGTAGACAATGGAAGTCCGAACTAGTGAAATTCATCATTAAGTCATATCGACCGATAGTTTCAAGTTCTCAGTTCACAAAATTATTGTTCTGCAAGTCCATACTCAAGTAACATTGAACAGTTCATTAAACCGCACATGTGTTTCGCTATACAATGCGTTTTCCATGCTTCCCTAATGATGTATAATTTAATTTCATTTTAGTGTAGGTGAAAACTAATTGGAAATTTTTGAGCATCATGAAAATAAATTTCAACACCTCAATAATTGCACATGTAATATTGTCATCAATGTGGAAGTTGATGAATAGTTTATTGCATGTCCATTCACTGTATTTGTTGAAAATTTTCTTTTACGATATTCGAATCTTCAATTAGTTTTTATCTAAACTCACGTGAAACTATCAGTTTGGTCATCAGGTAAGTGGAAGGTTTCTTTCTAGAGAGCCAACTGCTGACATTGGGTGGATTGATCGACTCGATGGAACATTCACGACCTTTAGTAAAGATATGTTAGAGCTTTCCTGGAAATCTGACTCTTAATAACAACAGACCTCTCATCTTCGAGGGAGCTAAACGCCCAAAAAAGAGCGATTGGGAAATCGGCAAGAAGGTTATCACAGCACCTGCATTTGATTGGGCTATCAAGTCGTTTCGACCCTTCAAATCGAAATTATATACCACCCAGTTGGTGGTATATAGTATACCTAAAGTGGCTCGGAAACACACTCACCCTAAATCAGTATGACCTATCAGCCTTACATCCTTCCTGTTGAAAGGACTTGAAACGATACTGGATGGACCCATCAGGAGGATGGCATTAAATGCACCCCCCCCCCCCTGAATAACCACAAGTATGCTTATCAAACCGGCAAATCGACAGATTTTGCAGTAAACCAATCCCTTGACAATAAGGAGATTGTTGTTGCTATATTTCTTGAAGCTGAAGGAGCTATTCTACCCAAATCTATAGGATCATTCCTGCTAGGAAAGGCATAGAATCAACAATAACTGGCTGGATCTGTGCCATGCTGGTAAACAAAATTGCAACTAGGACTCACCAAGGCAAGGCCAACATAGACATAGACCTTGCCGACATAGACCTTGCCAATATGACATTATCACCTTGGCAAGGTCTACGTCGGAAAGGGTAGCTTGTAATATCCACCAAAGCACGATGGACGTTGTTCACAGTTGATGCCTGAGGGACCAAATGCCGGTCAAACCCAGCAAAACTGTGATAATCCCCTCTACCAGGAGGAGAAAATTGGAGAATTTAACGCCTCTCCCGTTCAATGGTGAGGTCATTGCATTTGGAACCTAGGTGAGATACTTTGGCATTGTCCTTGATAAAATAAGCACCTTGAACGCTCACTTGGGTCGGTTGACACTGGAAGTCACAGCATTCTGAAAATGACCTTTGATTTCATGCCTTCAACTTTCAAATACAAACTGCCTCATGAAGTACTGTTCCCGGGTATAGAGGACTGGATCCTCCGAGAGAAGGAATTATCAAGAGCAGATAGATGTTGGTTCACAGATGGATCAAAAACTCCATCAGGTTCTGGTGTTTTCACTCGCAGACCCAGGATAGAGATATTAACCTGCTTAGGAATCTATGTGACTGTATTTAAAGCAAAAAATTCACGCAGTTGAGTTGTGTGCGGAGACATTGGGAAAATCCATCCTCATACATGAGTCAATAAATATAGTTTTGGACAGTCAAGCGGCGTTGGGAGCTCCTGGCTCCTACCAAGCAACGTCTCAATTGGTAGCAAATTGCCAAAAACAACTCTCCTTGATAGTAAGACTATGTTGATTGTCTCTGGTCTGGATTCCTGGGCATACTGGCTGCTGACTGAAGGGTGCTGCAAGCAGCTTCATCGGACCAGAAGCTGTCATTGGTATCGCTTTAGGCTTTGCCAAACAAACATTGAACACCTGGATGGCAATGAGATTTATGGACTTCTGACAGAATCTTTCAGGATTGGCCCACTACAGGGCGTTTATTTACCTTTCAAAACTTGATACCAAACAGTTGTTGGACTACGATGTCTAACAGGCATTCTCACAGGTCATTGTCATTCGAATCATCATATGCAGAGACTCGGACTGTCGAAAGACAGTGTGTGTCGCCTCTGTCTGGAAAATGATGAAACAGCACAGCACATACTTTGTGTTTCAGCGTTCAATAGCGACTAGATGTCGATAGAGTAGTTTGATATTGCATTATTTCGTTTCTGGGAGAAAAGTGGACCTACTTCCAGAAACAACGAGGACGATTTCCTCTAATATGATCGTTTGAATTTGAATAGTAATTTGAAAGATTTTGTCGATGATATTTTGAGCAACCACTGAGGTGTGAGACGGCGCGTTGTCTTGGTGAAACAGGATTTTTTTTTTCTGCAAATGTGGTTGTTTTTCAACAAGTTCTGCCTTCAGCCTGTCAAGTAATGATGCGTAGTATGCTTCTGTTATGGTTTTTTCTTTTTGAAGATAATCGATTGAAATAACTCCATGACTATCCCAAAAAATAGTTGCCATCACTTTCCCAGCGGAAAAAACAGTTTTTGCCTTTTTGAAGCGGGTTCCCACTTTCCAGTTCACTGTAGTTTCATCTACAGTAATTGATCGGCGACATAACTCAGTCAACTGCGCTAACAGAGCGCTCGAAATATTGTCTCGAACACGTTATTGGTCTAACGTGAGCAAATGCGACACCCAAAGCTCGGACAGCTTTCTCATGCATCAATGTTGATTTACTATGTGACAAAAACGTTCTTTGGACATGTTCATAACCTCCGCTGTCTCTTACAGTGTAATTCGGCGGTAGTGTAGCACTATTTTGTCAACTTTGGCGATGTTTTGGTCGGTTGTTGCACTTTTCAGACGTCCCAAATAATCAAGCTCCTACTGCCACGCTCAAATTCAGCTCACCAAAATTTCATTGTGGTAAAGGCTGGTGTAGAGTACCATTCATAGAATCCAACTTATCTCTGATTCCTGTAGGCATATTTCCTTTCAAAAACCAATATTTAATGACAGTTCGATACTCGATTTTGTCCATTTTCATGAAAACACTCACATCAATTCACTCAAACAACTGTTCATAACAACTGCGCGGCAAAAATAGCTGAAACGTTGGTGAGTAACTGTCAATAGATGAACAACGAAATTCGCTGGCTTCTATTTACAAGTGCTACTATCTTTATGTTGAGTTCGGAAACTTTTGAGACTACCCTCGTAAAAAGCAACTTCGGGAGTTACAATACTGTGAAAATATCATATTGAGGTGTGTTTTTCGAGTACGTTTTGATGGATTTTCGTTAAGTATCGGTCAGTTATATCATATTTATGTAGGGGAAACCCGGGCAACGTGAATACCTTAAGCTTCTCTTAATCATTGTCGTTTAGTTACAACTGGGGAAATTGAAACAAATATTTATATTGAGTCTTCATTTAATGAACTTACAAAATGTAATAACATTTGTTATTGATATTGATTAAACTATTAGATATAAGGCCAGTTTTCAGCAATGGCATGAATATCCACTTTGCCCAGCACTCCGGATGAAGTGGATTCAGTACTAGAGCAAAGCGAACAACAACATTATTTGTCATGGAACTGAACATGAAAAAAAAAATCTAAAATTGAAGGAACATATTTTTTTCTACAATGCTATTATGTAGTTATTACAAAGAAATTGAACTTGAATGATGGAATCGGGCAAATTAGTTCTTTCCGGTGGGGGCAAAGTTTCGGATCCAAATTGAATGTTCCTGCAAGTACATTGGCTGGTGCAAAATGGTGATCACCAAAATCATACCTACTTGTTTACAGGTCAAACTCCGAGACTTTCAAATCCATGGACTGCGTTGATGGCCACCGCAGATTTGAGAAAAGCTAGTGCTAGCAATCTAGCTACATCGTACTTATTGATGATGCGGACTGGGTGAGATTTTTGAAACATGTTGATCTCCCTTTCAGAATACGTTTTCAGCGGGCCATCTACAACAACATCCATCGGTTGTATTTTGCTAACGATAATATCACCACATTTTTCTTGGTTGCGTACTCAAGTGCAGGATAATATTTGTGACTTTTGTGGTTGTCTAATATCAACAGGAACTTTTTGTCTGCGGTTGGTCTCACTTGATCTACGGAAAAATGCATCCAATTCAAAAACATCAACCATTGGGAGTACACGTTTCCTGAGTCTCTGGCGGACTTCTATAAAGAAGTCTTGGATACATCTTCTTTCTAGCAAAAATCAAAAAAAGTGGAAGAAAGCTACCAGCTAATGACAGTTATGAATATAGGACGAACCGGCCTAATTGTGAAGAAGCAATTCCACTTTTGACATGTCGATATGATGTAGCATAAGCTAATCTGTATTTTTTTGTTATTCCTTCAATCGACTCTCCCGCCAAACACAAATAAATTTATAGCGGCCCTACATGTTTTCTTTTCCCCAGGATCCTTGTGTTATCTTTGTTTATATTTATGCACCATCTACAGTGGAAAAAAGCTATAAAGTATATAATTCTATAAAACTGTATAACTTGTCATGACCGGGCAAAGTGAATACGGTATCCACTTTGCCCAATTCGCTTTGCCATTCAAGTACATTTTTGAGGTTATCCCAAATTACTAAAATACTAGAGCATCTGAACTCGTTGTTCAGATGCTCTAGTATCATCAAATCCTACTCATAACAAAGAACATGTCGCAAATAGTACAATAGTTATAAACGACATACTTACCTCTGTGAATTAATATTATTTTTCAAAAAACACACTCTGTCCAGCGCAGCGCGATGCAAACTCGTCCCGACGGCAACTAGCGACCATTGCTATGACAACACGGCGGCCGGCCAACGAACTATTTGGGAGTTATACGCAATATTCACTTTGCCCGGGGTATCTACTTTACCCGGGTTTCCCCTTTTTACAGTTTTTCTCAGTGACGTTTCGATGCCCTCGTAACTGAATTTGGTTTCGTTTTTCTCCAATATCCCAATAAAATATCGGAAGAAGTTAAAAAAATATTTTTCAGTGGTTACATTCAGATATATCACGAAATCCCATTTTGATGTATTTATACGGTTTGGAAAGAAGAATTTTTGTATATCTTGGGCATTATATTTAATCTCCAAGTTATCTTGCGACTTCTACGAATAACCTTCCTGGATTCGCTCTACTGCACGAGTAATCTCAAAAATATCGCAGCACCGGAGATCTTATTTCAAATACAGCATTGAGAGAGAGCTCCGCTGAAAATTCTTCTCGATAAAAGAGGTCCGATAAAGAAATAAAAGTATTATCGAGGATATTATTGCTGCGAACGAGACTATATGACGGTTTTATTTCGTGGGATGATGTGAAAGAGAATTTGACAAATATTCGGGATAACTGCACGTCTATATTTGTAGAGGTGCCGGGCTGGGGACCAATAACTTCTCCCTAGGCGAAAATGCTTCGCGCTGAGTCCCCCGACGTGATGGTGTTTCAAATGGCGTTATTTTATCCACACGATAGATCATTTTTGTCTCTCTTCAAATTTGAATCCCAAGGAATTATTATGAGTTTGTTTCCTAATTTTCCAGCTCGGCAATGAATTGGGTGATTTAGAAATGTCAGTTGTGATTGTCAAAAATTCCCTCAGTATCCCTCAGTATCCATTGTGATAGCCAGTCTTTTGCTAGTTCCAGGAGGAGTTTAAGACCGTGAATAGGTAAAGGTAGATCAGTTCATTATTCTCTGCTTCTCTTGACTCCTTCTACGTTTCTCTCTATCTTGTTACTTCATCATCTTCGTTGATGAACTTCTCATGATATTCATTGTTATTTCGTTTTCTTCGCATATATAATGACAATCCGCATAATTGTTTAATATATCTGTTTCCATACCATTTTGTATAGTTTTTTTTCTCATTATTTTCAAGGAGCGGCTTCCTTCGGAATTCTGTTTTTATGAGTTACCATCTTCATCACTCCCAAATTGTTGAATTTGAAAGTTTGAGGTGCCTTTCATTTACGTCTCGATTTCTACTCATTTCCATCAATTTCACCTTTTCTCTATTTATATGCAGTTCAAAATTCTCAAATTCACTTTCGGATTCGTTAATTGCTTCAATTACTTGGGCTTTTGTTTTACCCTTTTCTTCAATGTCACTATACTAGTACTGATTTGAATAGTGTTCGAAAATTAAGGTTTTTTTGTCCAACTTCTTGGTTCGTGTTCAACTTCTCAGCTAGATATTTCAAAATTTCGCTCTCGTTTTCATTTTATTTAGTATTAGGTATATTCGTCACTTTTATTAGTATCGTCAGTATTTAGAAGTGCACTAATGATTATTAATATAATTATCCTCATATAGTATCGAATGTACTTTGTAAATCAATTGAATATTAATGAATTTAATATTACTATTATTATTACTTGGAAAGTAGCAGAGGATTCAAGGAGTCACACTTAAAAACATTTGAATGTGAAAGTTTTCCAAACCAACCCAAGGTGGATCATATTAAGAAACGGTTAATAAAAATAATTCAGGACAAGTCTTTCGATTTCAATACTGCGACATGTTGAGTAATTACATATTTATGATCATAATAAATTACAAAGAAGAATATTGAGAAACGTTCGAACAACAAAATATTGCTAATTGGCTATAATAACTGGATAAAGAATTCAATTGCTGAAGGTGAAGAGAAACATAGCTTTCTAATGATTTTTCAGTTTCAGGAGTATGTTCTAGTCTACTCAATTTTGAGGTAAAAAAAATTAGTACTGATGTTTCTGACAAAACAACTGCCGACAACGATTTTCAGTTCAGTTCAGGGTACATTTGCAACGCTCTTCGTGGTATTAGCCAGAAGAGTAGTTGTCTCATGATGTGTGTCACTCCATAAACATACTGTGTGGGTAAAAGAAGACTGGCCTGAACTATAGGTGAAAAAGTAATGATTCTTTGAAATGAATGAAATTTGAAATACATTTCCCAGTATCCCGCACAAACGATATTTCATAGGAACATAGAAAAATATCTTGCTAAAACTTTGATGAATGTAAACTTCCATCAGAAAGAGATTGTTGGTTTTCATTGTCCGGAAAGATGAATTGGCCAAAAATTATCGTCTGTTTTTTCACTACTTAGGGGCCTTGTGTTTTTTTCTTTGCATCCTCCTGGACATTTATGATTTTTTATCGTATAGTTTAATAACAAGCATTTCATCAGTCGAACTACTTTGTACACTTTTTTTTTATTTCGACATACTATCCTGAATATAATCCAAAATTTTCATCAGCTTGCTTATCCCTATAATCCAGTGCCTCACATTCTCATAAAACATGATGAGGTGACTCTGTTCCTTTTTGCATCGCATTGATCAAAGTCCAGTGGGGATCCCCTTAATTATTCTGAGCCGACGCCCACTGCGTTAAAGTATTTCTTTCTTTGAAGGATCGCTTCATATTGTTTCTTATTGATCCATTCGAACAAGAGATAGCACACCGATCAGCTTTTTCGTTACCTGCAATTCTTGTTGAGTATCCAGGTACTCAATATTCCATCTCGCCAAGTTTTTCAGTATGTCATTGCATTTATAGATCAGTCTCTAAGTCACACTTGGTTTAATGAATGCTTCTTGGGTAGCCTGAGTGTCTTTAGGAATATTTCTTTCCACATCTTGTTGATACCTAAAATCATTGTTTCGAAAATCAGTTGCTCCCTCAAAGAATGACTTTAGATCATTTGCACAGCATCAGTACAGGCTGAATCATTGCAATACAGCAGTTGAATCATATGGTGACTTTTACTTCTGCAGTATTTGTTAAATATTCTCTGGCAAGGAAGAATTCTATTACGGTAAAAAATACTGAAGTTGAGTACAAATATGATGATATACTGTAGTAAATCACTATAGTTGAATGAGAAGAAATGATGATAAAATATATAGAATCGTTACCTTGACAACAATGTTTTCGTTTTAATGTAATACTCTTTCTGAGAATTTAGCGCTAACTATTATGGAATTGTAGTTATGATTCAATAATAATGATAACAATAGATAATCGGGGATGACCACTAACACCCTTGGCCTTTGGTGAGTTGCGCCACCACTCATCCGAGCAACTGGTGCAAAACCAAATCAGCAGCCCAGGCGCACCCGGGAAGGAGAACACCATTCTCTCTCTGATGCCGAGAGTAGTCAGTTCGAGCGAAGAGGGTACATGGCGAGATTCCATGGTTATGTGGTGTGAAACACATCCAGAGCATGCCGCCTTTTCCACCAAATATCTTAGAGATTACGTATTCTATCTTCGGTGGCAGGGCGGAAAACCTTGAGGGTTCCAAGAACTTTGCTGCTCCAGGCCCAGATGGGCTGAACACTTATTGGTAGAAAAAAGTAACAAGCATCTACCACCATCTGGTCAGAGTTTTCAACTCATGGCTGGACGAAGAGCAGCCAATTTCGGATTGGTTTGTCGAGGGGCGAACCGTTCTCATCCCCAAAAGCGGAGATTTGTCGATTCCTAAGAATTATAGACCGATAACATGCTTGAATCCCTGTTATGAGTTGTTTACAAGCATTTTATATACACGAATACTCCTGACACAATGTGCAGGGCCTATTGCGACTCCCATGAGACCCTAAGGCACTTGCTGTTAGCATGTCCAGCATACGTGGTCTCGGCCTATATCCATCAACATAACGCGGCACCATCTACGGCACTGTTACGGTATGAACGAGACACCGGTGTTGCCCTATATTACCCTTTATTGAATCCGTTGTGGGGAACGAGAAGTGCAGAATTTTTTGGAACTATTCGTTCCCCACACTCAGGCTCATACAAGCTAATAATCCTGATGTAGTCCTTCTCGACCACCAGAGAAAGACAATATTTGTCGAGGAATTTTCAGCTCCTGGCGAGACGAATATCGTCCGAAAAGAGGAGGAAAAACGGATAAAATATCGAGACTCTCTTCGAACTTCGCAGACTCTACCCAGACCACTCTGCCAAGATGGTTGTTCTGATTACTGCACTCCTTGGTGGAAAGATGCCCTCTTTACTCTCGAATCTCAAAATCATACCGGTCTGCCGCACTAAGGCAGAAATATTAGCCGCACAGATGCAGAAGGCTGTGATTCTCGGACCCAATGATCACTTACCCCACGGTGTGTGGAATGGTCATTGGTTGATAATATAAGTAAATAAGTACCTTATTTAACCACTTTATGCTCGCCCTCCCGAATGTATCGGGGCTTCGGGGAATAGGGCCTCACCAGCGCACACTACGGTGAAAAAAAATTATAATAATAATACATCGATTACCGGATCGATTATCGTAAGGCATTTGATACAATTCCGCATGAGCTCATCTTGCATTTGTTCAGATGCCTTGCGGTAGCCGACAAAATAGTGAGATGCATTGAACAAATGATACCACTTTGGCGAACTCGATTCACCATAACATCTGGTCAAGTAAGAGTCCAAACAGGGTGGGTCACTTTCAGAAGGGGTGTATTTCAGGGTGATTTCCTCAGTCCCCTTCTCTTCTGCATCTCACTATTGCCATTATCCGTTGCGCTCAGAAATACTCGAGGGCATAACTGTGGCACCCCCAGGAACCGGAGGCACAAGGTTACCCATCTGTTTTATATGGATGATCTTAAACTTTATGCCTCTGGAGAGAAGGATTTTCATCAGTTCTTGAGGGTGGTGGAAGAGTACACACATGCTATCGGTATGAAATTCGGGATAGACGAATGTGCAATGGTCCATCTCAAAGGAGGACGATGCGGGGACTACGGAGAGGATGTGCAGCTCGTAGATGGAAGCATCCTACACCATCTGGATGCCGGAGAGACATATACTTACCTCGGGGTGGAACAACGCCACTCACAAGAGGTAACAGCAGTGAAAAATTCTCTCCGTGGCAAGTATCAGCACAAACTTCGACAGATCTGGTCATCGGAACTGTCGGGAAAGAACAAAGTTGCTGCAACAAATATGCTTGCCGTTCCGATCTTAATCTACTCGTTTGGAGTAGTGAAGTGGACTCGGAAGGAGCTTTATCAACTCGACGTAAAGACCCAAAAAATTATGCATCCCAAATCGTCCGTTCCACGGTTGTACTTCCCCCGACAACAGGGAGGCCGTGGACTTTTGAGTTTGGAGTGTCTACATAACAGAATGGTACTGGATACAGCCTGTAAAGTCGTCAGGAATTCGGATCCTCTTCTCTGCATAGTCCGTGACCATGAAGAGCAGGAATTGGAGTATTTCTCTTAAGGGCAGCTGCCCGAGCAGCTGATGAACTCGGTATAGTTTTCAACTCTGAACGAGGTGACCACAACTCTGTCATCAAGTTGTAACCCGTTCAGAAAAAAGCTCAGATAACAGCCGCAGAGATCACCTTACTTCTGCGAAGACACAAGGATAAGCCAATGCATGGGGTATTTTTCAATAACATTGGAGACCTTGGCTCATTAAAGCGCCTGACGTTCGCTTTTCTCAGGTCGAGTGGGCTGAAGTCGGAAACTGAGGGGTTTTGCCAGGATGGTGTCTTCAACACCTTTGTCTACCGCAGTCGCGTGATGGGTATAGAGGTTCCTGACACAAGGTGCAGGGCCTGCCGCGAGGCACCCGAGACCCTAATGCACTTGCTATCAGCATGTCCAGCATATGCGGTCTTGGCCTATATCCATCGACATAACGCGACCCTAAGAGTATTATATTACCATCTACGGTACTCTTACGGCATTGACGAGACACCGGTGTTGCCCTACGCTCCGGGGGATATTGAATCCGTTTGTGAGGAACGAGAAGTGCCGAATTCATTGGAACTATTCGTTTCTCACCCTCAGGCTCATACAAGCTACTAAGCCTGATGTAGTACTTCTCGACCACCGAAGCAAAACGATATTTGTCGTTGAGTTTTCAGCTCCTGGCGAGACGAATATCGTCAGAAAAGAGAAGGAAAACCGTATGAAATATCGAGATTTTCTCTTCGACCTCCGCAGACTCTATCCAGATTACTCTGTCGAAATGGTTGTTTTGATTATTGGACTCCTCGGTGGAATGATGCCCTCTCTACTCTCGAATCTTAAAATCATATCGGCTTGCCGCACTAAGGCAGACTTCTTAGCCGCACAGATGCAGAAAGCTGTCATTCTCACTGCGCTTGCTCAGGGCACATGATTCTCGGACCCAATGATCACTTACCTCACGGTGTGGAGAGTGGTCATTGGTTGATAATGCTGACGCGTCCTCCCGAATGTATCGGAATGTATGTGATCGCAGAGATTGCTCTTCCATCCAACCGTAATCGTGACAGGTCTAAATAACACTGTCTATTATTGGATCATTATTGTTCTGTTTTTGGGACTCCAATTCCTGTATCCTGGTATTTTTTTATGCTATCTCTACTAACATTGCAATATAGTTACAATAACAGTGAAATTGATCATTTAATATTGTTATTTTGGAAATTAAAAAAAAACAGAACATATCGTGTGATTCTATTAAAGTTTCTTCATTCGCTGCCCTATATATCAGATAATCAATACAACCACCTTCTCACATTTCCCGAACATATCCTTGCTTCTTCCTACTAATCATTCCACATTGGTCTCTCGTGGCTCATCCATTTCCTCACGACATCTTTGTTGACACTCACACTCATGCAATTTCCTGTGTTTGTCTTTCATCTTTCATTGTTCAATTTCAAGCCCTCAATTGCGAACGTTTCGTGACAAAAATTAATTGTTGGACTGTATTCAATTGGTGAATAGTGTAGTTAACCGTTTGTTTATTCAATTTACCTTTGACGTTGTTCTTGGAATTATAATTAGATCATTTTATGTGATGCGCGTATTGGAGAATCAACCCCTGGGAAGTAATTCTCAAGTCGTGGGAGTTTTTTCTGATAGAAATTGTCGCCAGTTTACATGGAAAGGATATTCCCAATTGGGCCCTAGAAATTATTTTTGAAGTTGGTTTCTTCCTTTTCATAATGAAAGCTATTATTATGTTATGTGAACATTTTGTGAATTTCTACCTTGAAAACATTTCTTTTTCACATTTATGTTTTGAAATGAATTCTAAGGAGATATGCACTCAGTAAACTTGAAATAAACCGGCATTTATTCTCTTTTCCACCAAGAAAACAATACGGTACAGCACTATTTTTCAGGTGTGAAAGCTGTCAATTTTTTTAATTTCTTCCCGACGTTTCGCTGTATCTAGTGGCTAGCTTGTTCAGAGGTTTATTCACTTTGAGTTATCTTCAATAAATGGTCAGACCATGGTTACTATATGGTCAGCGGCTGGTGTGGTTCACTATAACTTTCTGCAACTGGGTCAAACCATCACAGTAGAGTCCTAATGTGAGGCGGGTTGGCTATCCTTGTTCATCTTTCACTGCCTGAACAACTGTGCATGCTGTTTTTGGCGAGTGCATTGGCTTGGGATGTGGGGATTGAGCAAACCGGCCATCGGATGCCTGCTTCCACGTAGCCCCGCTGGATACGAGAATGACATAATCACTTGTGGTTCTGTTATTCTCTAACTGAATGGCATTCCAACGATGGCTTAATTCTAAGGTGTGTGTATCCGCGCCGAGAAGATGAATGACACTGAGCCTAGCAGCTGTCACTACGGAACCTTCGAACCCTCTCGTCGTAGCATCGCCTTGTCACGGTAATGCGGAGCTCTGCTGAGATTGACCTTCTTTCCCTAGCTGCTCGTGGGACTTTTATGGACAGAGTAAACTTAAACATTTTTTCTGACATTGAGTCTACAGAGGAGATGGATGTCGAGCTTACGAATAGGAGCGAGAGCTCCTCAACTCTCCAACTTCTGATCCAATAACTGAACCTAAAAAAAGGTTTGGTGGTTCAGCCAGGAAACTATTGAGTCGTCTCCTCAAGAGCGGAGTAACTGCCTGCATCAAATTCTTGAGCGGCGTACGCATAATCTGAACAGGTTAGCAAACATTGTCGCTCAAGTGATGATTCACCAAAACCACAGGCGAAAAAGCCCTACACGGTTGAATCTAAGGCATTGTCAGGTGTAGTTGACGTGCAAAAACCCTCATATGGAAAGGTTATCACAGGTATCAAGGTGGGAATATTGCACCTTGACTATCCGACTACCTCATTGACGATGAAACAGCAGAGCATATACTTCGTGCCTGCCCCACTGGGGACCTAATCAGGTTTTCAGAGGTCGGCAGAGCCGTGACACAATTCAAAATATACATGGATATCACAGTTAAAATTTGTAATCGAGTGAATAACTGCTTACAAGAATCACCATATTTTTTGAAACACATATGTTCTTAGTATCTTTTTTTGAGCGATCAACAGATCATTCAATCTGCTGCAGTTACCGTAGCAGACTAAGCAATAATTTAGACTTGAGTGAACATAGGCATAGTAGTAACTCAATATAATATCAATGGGTACAGAATTTCTGAGATTCCAAATGACGAAACAATGCTTGGATGATTTAATAGAAATACTATCAATATGATCATTCCATGAAAATTGGGAGTCAATGTTCAACCCTAAGAATTTGGTTGATATTTTCTGCACAATAGATTCAGTATTAGCTCTAACCAATATACTGCAGTCCATTTCTTCAAGCGGAAAAACAATGGTATATGATTCATTGATATTTAGAACGAGGCCGTTTCTGGCGCAGTATTTAAGCATATTAGCAACTGCAATATCAGCCTGGTAAGGTAACCCTTCACAAGAAGAACTCAATAAGAAGGACGTGTCATCAGCAAACTATACAGTACAATGTTGTTGATTAATATTAGAGATGTCGTTGACGAATAAGAGAAAGAGAGTAGGACCCAGGTCACTACCTTGGGAAACACCTGTTGAGATGTTACGATTTTCAGATTGATATATTCACGATTTGAGCCTAAACTTAATTAATTGTAATCTGTCAGTCAGATAGGTCTTGATCCATTTTAGACTTCGGCCACGAACTCCAGTGTCATACAGTTTATCGAGGAGGAGTTGATGGTTGATGGTATCAAATGTTCAAGTATATACCAGAGAGAAATTTCCCGAACCCATCCACAATTGACTGAGAAGAATCAATTATATTGCATACAACCGGAAATTCTTGATTTCTTACATTTGATGAAATTCCAAAATCTATTTGGATTGCCTGTGACCTGTCTTTCCATTTCTTACATAGGAGCATATGCGGTTGTGATTTTACGTTTAAAGTTTGCTTTGCAATTCTTGAATGTTTAAAAATAATTGTTTTGAACCTTTTGTAGTTTTTATGTGCAGAATGTTTCAAATTGATATCATTAATGATTTCTGAAGTGAATATACTGAATAATGAAAATCTTTAGTTTTTGTATTGAGACCCAACGCATAATAATAATAACAATCTGAACACATATGAATAGTTTGAAGATTTCATCTTGGGTGTACCATTGATATATTCAATTTTGAGGTTACTTTCACCGTTTAGCACTAGTCTTCCAAACTTTCCTTGACCTGACGATGAACTTGTGTACTTTGGCCTTTTCTTTGACAATTCTTATGATATCACTCGTATACCATACATGGTATGTGTGTCTGGAGTGTTTAAGTGTAGGAACATCATCATCAAGCAGTGTATGAAGTTTATCATAGAAACTTCCGACAGCAAAATTGATTTCAGGAATATCATCTAAGAAACTCCAATCAGTTAACAAGATGTACAGTGATGGAAAATCTGCCTTTCTGAAGTTATAAGCTCTTTGGTTGTGATTTATGTCCATTTTGTTTTTTGTTTATGCACATTATTAATATCAGATATGAGAGCTAGGTGATAGGTATCCTCCTTAACTAATAAAATATATTCCCGTCTCACAATAGAATCAACGTTTCCTATCACTAAATCTAATAATTTATTCTGACCATTCAATATATTGTTATATTGCTTGAAACCCAGAAATGCTAGGAAATTACGAATTATATAAGATCGTATATCATCTGCATTCATTTCACAAAACTGAGGACAATTGAAGTCCCCCAAAATTACTATTTTATTGTTGAAATTGAATACGTCCCAACTTTCCAGGGCTTCCAAAAACGCATCATATATTTCAAGGCTGGTAGAAGGCGGAATATAAATAACTGCTACATATAAAACCAAATCTAATGTACATTCATAAACCATTATATCTATGTCCGGAAAATTTTCATGAAAATAAGAAACATCAACCATTTCAGCTTTCAGTTCAACATCAACATCTAGTAGAACACCACCACCACAAGTAAGTCCGATATTATCAAATTGGCGATCACTACGAAACACATCGTAATATTCAGGAAACAATTCACTAGAATTCACCTCCGGTTTCAACCAAGTCTCTGTAACTGCTATAATATTATATTCGTCGTCACTAACATTGAAAAAAAATGTATCAATTTTTGAAATCACTCCTCTTACATTCTGGTAGAAGGTAGATAAACTGTTATTGCTATTGGGCTTTTCTAGTTTACCGAGATAATTCTTGGAATCTGGTTGATATATTTTATTTTTAGATCGCGTTCTCCGGCATTAGTCATTTCTATCAATTCCTGTACAATTTTCCTGAAGTACTCTAATTGTCTTTCAGTTCTGTCGACAGACAAATTGATATTCCTGAAGTTTTGGTGTTCTTTTAATTTTTTTGCATTAGTCAAGACTTTTCGAACAGCAAATTCATTTTCTGATGTAATCTTAACAGGTCGAGTTTTATTAGCAGAAAATACACCCAATGTGATAGTTTAAGATTATTCAAGGCTCGCGTTATCTCGGAAGAAGTTATAGTGAGAATATCTAACACTGCCTTTTTATCATCTTCAACTCGTTCAGTAATCGTTTTTTCCTGATCGGGTTCTCCTATATTGAAAATTATAACATTGTTTACCCGTTTCTGTCGGTCAGCTATCTCAGAAACCATTTCTTCAAAATCGAAGGCCGGTTTGTTTACTGAGTTCAGTTTGTTTGTCTTTAACTCTTTAATATCATTTTGATGATTCACTATGAGTTGCTGAAGACTTTCAATATCGTTGCCAATCTCTCTGCAATTAACGCATGTCCAGTAGTAACCCTTGTTGCTATTAAGAGTTCTAACTTCATGTGAGGTAATATCAATGCATGTATTTCTGAACTTTCCCTGACAAATATTACAAGTTATGACTTCGAGATTTCTAAATATTTCCTTGATGTTCCGCCTATGTTAATTTTTTTTGAAGTGGGCGACTTCTGGTAGAAGACTATTTTCCTATGATTTAAAAGTTTCTTCACAAAATCAGTATCAATTTTTTCCACACCTCAGTCTTGGTTGGTTAGGTTAGGTTAGGTTAGGTTAGGTCTGTGAAACCCCAAATAGGATAATATTTTTCTTTCGTTCTTCTCTTTCCTTCAACTTCAGAATCACTTCCTCGAATTTGTAATCATTGTTGGTTTCCATATGTTGAATGCGCTGATTGTATTTCGTATCCTTGATATCAGCTCCCATATTCTCGATTGATGACTCGATGGTTGCACTTCGATCTACTTTTCACTCCAAATGAGAAAACTTGAAGCAGATTAACACTCAATTGATTAGACAATGATTTTATACCCCCCAGTTCCCCATAAATGTGTTACATGCATTGCAAATTACTTTCACACTCTTCGATTTGCTGCGAGTAATTCGCAAATCATCAGGGTTCAATACATCTTAAATGAATTTCATTTTTACACCCATCGCAAGGTGTAGTTGGACAACCCTGTCCAGTACCGGTATCACAATTCGGACACTTAGTGATCTTTGGCATTTTGAAATAGAAAAAGTCTTTGTTTACACTGATAACACATCGATAAAAACACTTCAATTATTTATGGATTTAGGTATTCGATAGTTCATTTGTTATCAAAATGCACTGCTCAAGTTTAACAAATTATAAAATCGGATAACAGATCAACAAAAGTATCACACGTTATATGATCACAGTATATGTCGACCGCACATTGAACAAACACCGAGTCATGTCCGAGATAGGGATAACGATATGTGTTAGAGTGAGGAGAAAGGAAAGCCAGATATGCTGGCGCCATTATGCGTTACGTTACCAAGCGGTTTATCCTTCCATAAGAAGTTATTACTTCAAAAATGAAGAGATTCTATTGTGACGGTGATACTTACCTCACTATTATATTGTCTTGAATTGAAAGGGTTACATTTTTAGGAGTGATTAATTTTTGGGAAAGAAAGTTTTTGGCTTTCTACTCCTCCATCTGATACAAAAAAATGGATGAGAGAATCTTCCAAAGAAAAGAAGGAAGTAATCAATTTGAAAATAAGTAACGCTTTACATGGATGTGTAGATCATGCAAAGAAGTAACTTTCAGACACAAACTGAAAGAAAGTCCTCCTGAAACAGCTACTTTCATATAAACATTGAATTACACGGAAGAAAAAAAAATGACATATGCAGATCAAGCTTATTCCGTGACATTAAAAATCGTAATTCATGAATGAACTGTGTGTATTTTCTATAATGTTATCCAATTTGGTACTGAAGAGCCTTGTGGCAAGTGTCTTAAGGCGAAACATCGGTGTATACCAGTGAGGGTGACAGTGTTCCATGTAAGTGCAATTTATTACCATTCATTCAAAGTAGAACTCATGTGAATGATATCTGATTCTTATTTCTCAACAAATGTTTGATATACAAACTGAATAGAGAAAAGTATCTTCTGTATAATTCAGTGTTCATATAGAAGTATTTGTTTCGGAAGAATTTTTTTCTTCCGTGTAATTCAATGTTTATATGAAAGTAGCTGTTTCAGGAAGACTTTCTTTCAGTTTGTGTCTGAAAGTTACTTCTTTGCATGATCTACACATCCATGTATAGCGTTACTTATTTTCAAATTGATTACTTCCTTCCTTTCTTTGGAAGATTCTCTCATCCATTTTTTTGTATCAGATGGAGTAGTAGAAAGCCAAAAACTTTCTTTCCCAAAAATATATTGTCTTCTTTCACAAACTCGTCGTTGTTCAGAATTTTGTGTCCATGTGTAGATATTCTGTAAACCTCCGTGTAGATGTGACAAAAAAACAAAATAATAAAACAACGATAGCCTCGTATCGCTAACATAATCTTTTTTCAGCCAACACTATGGGATTAATGTCTAAATTTCTGAATCCCGCCATCTGTTAGGCTTTCATATATTCCCACTGTCCAATCTAAATCAAGGATTAATCCGAATGGATATCCAATCTAAGAACAACCGCCAATTAATGGATCGGTGCCTTCACCCAAACATATCACTCAGGTCTTGATGAATAAATTAGCAAACACATCTATGATTGATTCACAACGTCACCAGCATCGACGAGGGTATTGTGTTTCGTGACTTCCAATCGAACAAATACAGAACTTGTCTTCTCAAGATGAAGATTGATAAATTAATATCACGTAATGTCATTTCTGAATGCTTCCAAAAGTAATAATGATTGACTATTATTGCTAGGTTATAAAGAAGTATCAATACTAGAAAGTCAATTAGTAATGGTAGTTCAAATTGAAACGACGATCATGATTAGCAAAAGCTCAAAACCATAGTAAATATGAAACAAAAGTCATTTCTGTAGAGAAAATCAGCATGGATCTCTGTGTTCGGCTCGAAACAGGCATAATCCTTTTTTTTGACAAAATACAAGCACTACAGGAAAATCCTTGAAGAGCTCTCAGGGCGTTGCCTGTGTGAAAGTAGCGATTCACATTGGTTTTGAATCGCTGGAGATTGAATCTATTTGAAAAAATGTTCTCAAGAATTTCATTCCACATAAACGCAGTTCCCCAGATGGAAGAGTTAATTAACAGTGAAGATCGAGGTGTACTGAGTTGAACCTCAAAACGATGAGCAGTCACAGTCCGTCACGTATTTTTGATATGTGCCGCTCTTAGTGGAATCGAATGTGCCAAGTCACTTGAACTCTGGAATCGAATGTGCCAAGTCACTTGAACACTTCTTCGATGTTCCAGGCTATCAAGGTTGCACGTGATGTTCGCGTCTTCAGTCAGGTGGATGGCTTTTTTCCGGATAGAATCCAGCATCTTCAGGGTATGTTTGGGGGCAGAGCTCCATAGATGAGAACAATACTCCAAAGAAGGTCTAACCTGAGCTTAATAAAGCATCATAAGTTGCTGAGGTTGCTGGTTTGGAACAGCTGGTTTTGGAACAGCTTCTGGGAAGCAACATTTGCAATTCCAGCGACATGATTGTGCCAAAACGTATTGGTGTCCATTTTAACCCCCAACAAACTCATCGTAGTCCAGTCATTTCAGGGGATTTGCCTAGGATAGTGGACCTAACTGTAAATTTGTATAAACCTTGTATTTTGGCATAATAAAAGTATTCTCAAAATTCACATATGTTTCAACGGTCGCAACTTCAAAAATTGGGGGTCAAAAGTAAAAAAACGACTTTTTGCAAGTTTTTTGCCAATATCTCGTTTCCAATGGGTTTGTTGCTTGTTATATGTGTCATCAATATTGTAGAAATTGAATTCTCTACAACTTTTGTTTCATACGATGAATCGTTTTTTAGATAGAGGGCAGTGCGAGCGCAGATTAAATATTATTTGTAGTCAACTGGTTGTCCCGATCGAAATCAGCTGATTTAAGGTTTATAAATTATTACTCAATGGATAATAATGAATAATTTTCATTTTCTATCAACAAATTTTCATTAAAAAATCTCGTTCGATACATTTGTAAATGTAAAAATCAAAAAAACAGATAAAAATATTCGAAAGAATGAGTTTCAAATTCAATTTTTATCTTCTTCATCGTCGTCGTCTTCTCACAGCTGTAAATATTCAAGGGCGTTATCATCTTCACCCAGATTCGTTTCCAATTCTTCCATGATTTCTGGATCAAAGGACCTATCTTCGTTAACATCGGTCTTATATGGTACAGGATTGAGACAAGCTTGCCCATTACACTGGCCACAAGCTGAAGAGCATTGCAACCCCGCTTTCCTGCATCCACATCTTGAACCACAACCACTTTTGCAGTTACAGAATATCGTATTGAGTAACTCATCTGGAGCAGGTGGTGAAATGGTCATGATAGGTTCTAGCAATCCGTTACGCATTGTCCAACCTCATTCCTGGGATTCCAAATCATGTCCTAACCAAGTTTGAACTTGGTAATGAACACGATTAAAATGTTGGTGAGCTGCTCCACTTGTTGATGGGATATTTGATAACTGCACAGGTTTATTGAGCTTTGTTAGCTTGACTTATTGTGCATAACGAAGATGGTCGATAGTATCCACACACTTTGGAGTATTATAAACAGCCAATAAAGTTTGCAATCCACTATCAAATAGTCTTTGAACCGGTCAGTTTTTTTCTTCAAATGCTGCGGCAAGTTCATCCAAATTAGATAGTTTCTCGAATGTTCTTAAAAACGTTTTTTTCCTTTTTTAAAGAGCGCAGAAGTCGTATCACAGCCGCTTGAGGCGTGAAGGAACAAAATGTGTTTTTTAGAACTTGAATATTTTTCAAAACTCTTAGAGGAGTATATTTCCGTTTTCACATTTGCCTTGCCAACTTTTTTAAAGAAAATTTCTTACTCAAGAGATAGTGTACGCCCAATTAAAATCACAAGTAAATCAATATCTTCACCGACTATAATTGCTGTTCTTTGACGTTCAGATTCTTCAATAGCTGTCTCAATAATGGGAAAATCCGCAACATCCCTAGCCTGTTTAGTGTTGATGTATTTGTTAATAAAAAATGTGTCGATTTCGATCGGGACAACCAGTTGATTTCAAATAATATTTAATCTGCGCTCTCGCTGCCCTCTATCTCAAAAACGATTCAACGTATGGAAAAATGTTTGAAACAAATGTTGTGGAGAATTTGATTTTCTACAATATTGGGATGAATATAATTAGCATAAAACCCACTGGAAACGAGATATTGGGAAAAAACGTGCAAAAAGTCGGTTTTTTCGACTTTTGACCTTCAATTTTTGAAGTTGCGACCGTCGAATCATATGTGAATTTTGAAAATACTTTTATAATGCCAAAATACAGAATTTATACAAATTTACAGCAGGGTATGCCAATTTTCCGAAATACAGACCTAAATCGACGTAAAATGACTAGACAATCGAAGCAGAAAGCAGAATTGTCTGACATGACATTATTATATTCGGTTCGGAGACATTTATCTTCTTGGAGAGAACCGATGCCTGGGTTTTTGTGCCACTGAATTGAACCTGTTTACTTTCACCCCAATTCGAAATCACTTCTAGATCCTCATTGAGATATGCAACCTACTACTGCCGGTAAAGATGTGCCTTCGTAGCTGAAGTGCTGGAATCCAAATGGAATAACGAGACAAATGTGCTGTCGTCAGCAAAGCAATATAATGAATTCTTGGTTTTTCCAACAAGTCGTTGATATACAATAAGAAGATCCTTGGGGAACACCAACGTTGATGGTACAAGTATTCGAGAGATATCCATCGACGGCCACTTGCAGGGACGTTCTTTCAGGAAGCTGAAGAGCCAAACACAAGAAAGATCTGGGCTCATAATGATCCTACAAATAGATGAAGAAAGACTTCAAAAAAAAATGCTTCCGCAGTCCATTTTAGATTCCATTTCACGACGTTAGGTACAACCTGGTAAGTCAATTACGTTTGTTCTTCGACTCAATAAACTGCATAGACCTATATAATCAGTTAGATCCACGGCAACTCAAAACAAACACTCAATAACTCTCAGATAAATATCAACAATCAGTTCCTGAACTGAACACAACGCTTCAACCATCCCCGCATTCCCCAATTTCTATTCGTCACCGTAACATGACTCCAAATTTAATTTTATGACTCTTCAGCCAATCATAAAACTCGGTTAGTAAAAATAATACCATAACGAACCGCCAGGTCTGCAATCCCCGTGGACTATTTCGCTGCCGGTTCATTTCTATGTATTGGTTTTTTTTGGCCTTTGAGAGTGCCGTCAACATTAATTGTGCACAATATCGTTTACTTCGAATATATCAGCATTGATGACATATAATTCAGAAGTTACTATCTGATATAAAGGCCTACTCGAAAAACGAAGGATACTCATGAATTGGGCTTTTTTTTAAACATTTTTTGGGCCTCAGATTTTACGGGAAATATCAGAAATTTCTGAAAAAGAGTCGAATACAAAACTGTGAACAGTTCGAAAAATATAATGTTTCAGTTATCCTGATTTTCGGGATCATAAGTAATGATTCACTTATTCCTGAATCTGTCACTGACGAAAACCCACATCACTTCCAGCAAGACATCTCATTTTCCATTCACCAGAAGAATGCGCTCCTAGCCACGATCAGGAAACCTTTCTCGATAAAAAAATCTAGGAATGTCTCGCCGCAGCAGGTATTTGGGTTTCCTCGGTATAGCGTATCGGTTTGACGAATCGATATTTCATTAGGAATTCAACAGACGGATTCGGTCGGAATTCCAATCGCAGAAACCAGATACGTTTCTCAGGCGTCCATTATCAAATATTAATAAAAGCGATTATTACATTTAGTTCACGTTGAATGGGAAAAATATCTGTCTGGTTCGTGATAGTCTAGGATTTTTCCACTTAACTGACGTTTCTAATAACCTACAATTGATAGGGATTTTCATGAAGGTGAGATTATCGTTTCGAGTTTCAGAGTCTTCATTAAGTTTCAGACAAATCTGAAATCAATGACATTACTAATGAAGTTTCAAGGAAAAACTTATAGTTGACTTATAGCTACATGCTTAAGAAAATCGAAACATTTTCCAAGACTGAGTCATAAAAAATACTTTGTTAAAATGTCATTGAGTTACACAGGTCAGCAGAATATCACAATGAGCGGGAAATCATCTCTCGATAAGTGAAAGTGAGTAATAAGCAATATAAAAATACACACAAAATACATCATCTTCATTTTCATCACGAAAGAGTTTCTGTGGTCAGCTGTGATGGCGTCATGGCAACAGAATTCAGAGTGGGGACGGAGTGAGAGATTAATAGATAGAGAAAATGTGAAAGAGAAATAGAAACTCGGAGAAGGAAATATAGGTATCCCACAGCTGCACGCATTAAACTCTATCGACGAATTTTTGTTATTACGGCTTGCGGAAATCGTCAGATTACATAATTTTCGTTATCCTTGAATATTTCCTTCGAAATGAAAAAAATTATCTAAGCTCGGGAATGTCGAAATGACGTTTTTTACAAGTTTGCTGCCCCCCCTTTCTTTACGTCACTCTCAAATTGTCAGATTACTGAAATATACACTTTTTAGCATGTAATCAACCCACCCTACCTTAATCTGACGCGCTCGAGAATTTCTAATGATCATATTTGGTGGAGGTACTTACCCGGGTACAAGGTATACCCTTGTATATTAATCTGCCGCGCTTTAGAAAATCCACGCTTGGGCTCCCCTATTATTATATCCACATTTGAAGTTTTAGCACTATGGCATTATCTAAGGAAATACTGTTCAACAACTTGATATACTAAGGAACGGTTAGTTTTTCAGGCTGAATTCGAGATTGAAATAGATGATCTCAATAATCGCAACCAAAAAAAAACATTCAATAATTGCAGTTGATTTTCAGGGCCGTACCTACCCACTCACTCCTTAAGCTCACTTATGTTATTATCAATGTTCCTGAACTTTTTGAAAGCGACTAGATTTTTTCGCCAGTATTAGAATCCATGACTATTCCATGAAATCCAATCGTACCGAAATACACAAACCATACATGAAACCATCCCAGTCAACAATGTGCAACTCATCAACAAAGCAGAATTAATAATACCAATCTAATACCATCTCCTACGCATCCATTTCCCATTTATCGACTATCATTCGTAGCCACCCAGTCGAATGATAACCTAACATAATTAACATCTCCCCTAACTATATGATTGAACTTTAATGGGTTTGGAATCTGTTCGGAATCATCTGATTTCACCAGGACACAAAACGTAAGCACGGTAATCCTTCGATATATCAGGCTGTTATTCGTGTATCGCTTGAAATGATTAGCGAACTTTGAGAGGAGAATGATGTGGTGGGTTTCACAGTTGCATTCCTCATGGTCGTGTTTCCTCCAGGATACATATAATAGTAAAAACAATAATTTACTTATCCAGTGTGATTCAAAAATATTACGCAAAAGGAGTAGAATGAGTCATCCATTCAAACAACCTATAATCATTCTGATCAATTGCAAACTACTATCTAGAGTGAAATGTTCGAAATATATTTATACAGGACATTTTTAATTGATAACACTATAGCTATCTCGAGAACAGTAGGACCTGAATTGGAAAAAAGGTGGGAAACCAAAATAATCTTTTATCAGATCAAGAATATCAGTGGCTGTTTTTGAAATATTCGCCAAAAACTAGAATTGTCGAATTTTGTTTTTGTCTCTACCGCCTTCATTTCGAATGATATAAAAAAGGCAAAGGAAGTCTCAATGCAGAATCATATTTGTTGAACTGTGATATAAACCAATGTGCGATGCGACGTTTCGTTCATTAGATTTCATCATCAACTTTATTTTTTTCAATACGGACCTCTAGTGTTTTCAAAGATTTTTGCAGCTACTGTCATAACAAATTCAGCTATGTATCACAATACATATGTTTTCCAACGTTTTTCTCATCATCACTTAATGGTCATATGATTTCCAGTCAGAAAAAGTAGGGACTAATATTTTTTTTGTTCAAAACTCAAAGCTATACATAAATTAGACATTTGTAGGAACATGTAATATAACAGTAACAAACAGAAAATATTTTATGTCAAAATACTTTGAATTGCCATCAATCGTTCCTCAAAACATTTCAACTCTTGCAATAGTATTTTTATGATAATTTTCCAGCATTTGTGAATGTATAGCCATTCAAGCCCTCCTTACTACAAATCAAGTAAACGAGGTGGCCATTTAATAGGACCATTGTTAGAAATGGGAAACCTTGGATGTGATACGAATACAAAATATACGATTCATTGACTTTTCTGATGATAATTTGATGATTCAAAAATCAATTACTACGATTCTAGACAGTCTCTGTCATAACAACTTATTCACATGACAACCGTTTCGATGGAAGTCTGTATAGAGGACAAACAATTTTCATTTCCAACAGTCTCCCACCCTTTGCAAACTAATTTGCAAAATAAAAAATCAGGATTTGAAACAGTTTGGACTCTTCACCCTTGTTCCACTCTTTGTTATTCTGAACATTTTCTCTTTTCCTCCTGATTTCTTTCCATCTTCCTAATCAATTATAATTTGTAATACTTTTATAATTATCAATCCTGGAATTAACGAAAATATCAGTTCGTGGTCAAAATTCGATTGTTGTATAACTTGGTATGATCAAATAGCAGCTTGCTTCATTTACCATCTTGAACGCGTTGGCTTTGCTTGGTTTCTATGGCAGGAAAAATGAATGCGTTGTTGACTTCTGTTGAGAACCATCAGACGTTTATGAACATATCAAAGATGTATTCTAATGATAAAAGGACTGATATGATATTTAGTTATGCTATAAATAGAAATGCTCTCTTGGCAAGGAATATATATATAAACGAATCGTCGTATTTCGAACATTCAAATTTTTAAACGATTAGAAAAAAATTGAGGGACTATGATGCATTTGACAGAAGTGTGTGTGGTTACTGGAAGTGTGAGGAATCAAATAAATTTTATGGGTAAGCAAATATTACTACATAAAAATTTACACAGTGAAAACATTTTTTCATTTTAAGATTGGCCAGTTACAAAAATTATGCTAATAGAGATTGTTGCCCACAAAATGGGGATTTCTGTAAAATCCACCAGAAATATTTTCAAAAAGAACAAATATGAATGATACAGGATACGCAAAGTTCATCATCTCAATGAAAGTGATTACGGAAGGAGAGTACGATTTGCGAAATGGTTAAGACGTAGAAATAGGAGTGTTGGAATATAGACTGACGAATCAAAATTCGCCATCAATGGTTGGTTTAACAGAAATATCTATTATAGGTGGAATAATACAAATGAACATTCACATAGGGAAACCAATTTCTAAGAAAGGTTCAGAATAAATGTTTGGTTATGAATTGTGGGAACAAACATCCTTGGCTGGCCCTTTCTTTTATGATGATCATTTAAATAGTCAAATGTATCTTCATTTTCTATTTAATGAAGTCGATGGCTACTCAGATTAATTGCCACTGAATATCCGCCATGAAATACAATAATTTCAACAGGACGGCGCTCCTTTCCATAATGAAGCGATAGTGAGGAAATATTGAGTTGCAATATTCCCAAGAAAATGGATTGGAAACAATGGACCAATTAACTGGCCAGGTCGATCTCCAGATCTTACAACTTTAGATTTTTTGTCTGGGGATACATAAAGGATAATATTTCTTCAACACCAAGTACGGATATCGACCATCTCAAACAAAAAATAAGAAATGCATGTATTAGTATTACACCTATTATGCAAGAAAATTGCCATAGAAATTGTCTCGACCGACAACTTACGTGCATTCAACAAAGAGGTCGTCAATTCGAGCATTTAATGTAGATTGCCATGTAGCTTTGATTTTCCTTATTGGTTTCATTTTTCCCAAAGTTTCATGATAAAATAAATTGTTTATCTGTTTGATTGTTGTCACTTTTGATAGTGGTTATTTCAAATGAAACACTATATAAATATCAAATGTTATATACCCTTAGATTGTGAATTTATCGCTTCATCAATATCTGTAATGAAAAAGACAGGTCCGTATAAAAAAAAAAAGTTGATGGTGGCCATGTTGACAAGAATCGTTTAATCGAATATTTATTATTATATCGTGCTATCACACTTCAAATACGAAAAACAGCATTTTTGGTTTTACCCGTATAACTGGAGAAGGGCGAGAGTCCCCTTAAATTTTTCTCGACCATTGTATTATTCCCGATGACAGTAACCTTTTCACCAATTGAATCGTCTTCGTATCTGTTACGGATTAGAATATAGTAATGTTACCACATGATGAAAGAAATGGCTTGTATAGAGAATACCGTGTAAGGGATGCAATGATATGTCATAATTTTCTGTCTCTACACATCGTTACATCAAATTGTAGTTACATCACTTCCACAATGTTATTTCTTCATAAATCATAACCATTTCCTTCAACACAATAATAAGCTAGTGGAATTTTAAAGCTGATTTACTGATCTTTCTGAATCTCAAAATAAAGCAAGCAAATTCACCGACCAACTCACTATGTCACATAACGTCCTATTTGCCCAATTTATCAGAATATCCTGCCAGCAGTTCCATCTGTTTCAGCTCTTCTTTCAGTTCTTTTTAGAATGTTTTCTCATATGAATTATGTAATCAAAAAAGAAATAACGTGAATCTTATTTCCAACGACTCGGTACGGCAATGGAAACAAAATTATTTTATGCACCATAAAGATTCACCCAACTGCAAAAGAGCAAGGAACAATACATCATCGATATACAGCAGTTGAAATGTCTCTCTGATTTATTGGTTTTTGTGAACCTCAGAATGTGATCGGAACATTCTGCCACAAATTATGTGGCAACGGTTCATTAAGTGGCTCAGTCCTGGCAGATATTGTTTATGACAGGGGCTCTAAAACATGCTTCAAAAGTCATCCCCAGCGATTTGAGTGGACAGGGTTCGTTTTTGTTTACATCAGTTGGTTCAGTTGGAATGATTCAGTGAACTGACTATAGAGATTTTTTGACTTTAATAATTTTTTATTTTAATATTTCGAAGAAAGTATTTTTCAAAGTTGCATCAAGTGTGCAATAAATATTGTACAAAAGTATTTTTTTCTTTTTGTAACTCACGTTACTGCAGTTCCGTTCAACATTCATTGTATTCCATCGGAATGGAAAGGGTCACGTGATATCCGGATGCAAATTTTGTAAACGCCAGGAGGAGAAGGATACCCAGCTACCAGAAGAAGAAATTTTCACCAGACGTGATTAGGTAACGGGCAGAGACTCCTTCATGGAGTCTGGATTAACTCCCCTACCTCATGCTGCTTCGGGTACCCTCTGAACCGGAGGTAGCAACTTGTAAAGATCCCTTGTCCAAAGATACGGACAGAAGATGTGAGGTACCACCTCACCATGGTGTAGTATGATCGTGGTAAGGAACGTTAACATCGTAGCACAGAAGAAAGATCCGGTCTTAGAAACTGTACGAGAATGGATAGACAAAAGAGTGACTCCGAAATAACGATAGATTTCCAAGCACGGCCGGCTGAAAAAAGGGTTACTGGCTTCAATGGGACTTCATGTGCATTCGAAATGGCCTACTCACTTGGAAATGGGAAAGCCCGAAGGAAAGAACCCACACATTCCAGATAATTCCACCGACGGCCTATATCTCGAATAGAACTCCAGTAAAAGTGCGTGAGAGGTACTCCCGATACGTGGAAAAGTGGATCAAGCGCTATGACCTGTGCTCTTCGAGAAAGAGTCCGAAGACAAAGCAAAGAGGAAGGTTGAAGTAGTACCTCATTGGGCTCCTTCGAGATAATCGCAGTTGACATTCTGGGACCACTTCCTATGACCACATTCGGCAGTACCTTATAGTTGTGATGTGAACAACAAATACAATGATTGTATTCGTTTGAAAATGTCCTTTCAGGAGGAACTCAAAGCAGTTCACATTTTATTGTATATGTAGAGAAACCAAGATCATCCCCAGAGGTCCCATATGGAAGTTCATAGAGCTGGTCAAGCCATGGTGGAAGAAAGAATTGAGTTTCGACGACAGAACAAGATGACGTAAGGAATGTATTTAAATTATTTAGAACAATATACAGGTAATTTCTTCCAGCTGATCCCACCATTGCTGTCTTGGAAACGATAAGACCTACAAGGTCGGTTGAAGTGGATAAAAATTTATTATTTTGGCAAACTAGAATTATTTTTTTCCTGATCGAGAATATGAGTGGTTGTTTTGGCAATATTCACCAGAAACTACAAATGTCGAATTTTATTTTTTGGCTCTACCGCCTCAATTTCGAATGATATAAAATGAAGACTGGGGAACCTTCAATACCGTTTCATATTTGTTCAAACCAATTTGCTAAGGGATGTTTCTCTCAAAATATTTCATCAACCTTTTTTGAATACAGAACTCTTTTTTTCATTAATTTTTATAGCTACTGTGATGACAGAATAAGCTATGCAATAAAGGTCCGAATTTGGGAAAATAAAGTTGATGATGGAATCTAATGAACGAAACGTCGCCGTTACTTCAAATTAACGCAGTAACAGGGTGAATTGAAAATTTTACATCTAAATGGAGTTCTCCATCATAGATTTTCATTTCTGTTCAGATTGTGGAAGATGAAAATCCCCAAAAAGGAAAGATCAAAATTTTTGTACAATCAGCATTATAACTGAAGTGTTTGAAGCAAGTCGTTAATAGAAATATTTAAAGTTAGAATTCAACTAAATTTACAGATCAATGAAGTTGGAATTGGAATTATTGGAAAAATTTTGGAATTATTTTGAAAAATTCTTAATTTTTGTGTAAATCCGACTCTAAACTCGAAACATCTGCTGAAATCTTATATTTGTTGAATTTGGAATTTTAAATCAGAATTTCATTCAGTTTAGACTTTGAACACATGATTGAGTGTATTACACATCAAACTCATAATTTTGACAAAATATCGAAAATCAGATGAATTTTATGTAATTTCAACTGAACCTAGTGAATCCCAATTCATTTTGAACTTGAAATTCCTAATTCGAAGTTGGGAGTTGGAAGTCAGAATTTTGACGTCATTTTCATAACCTAACCTATCAAAAACTCATCTGGCCATCTAATATCTAACCTATCTGAGTGTGAATTCAGATTTCCAACTCGAAACTCGCAGTTTCGTCTCAACTCGAAATTCTGAGACAGAAACTCTAGTCAAAATTCAGAAGTTATTTTGGTAACCCTAACCTATACTGGATATTCCAAATAGAATAGAATATATCTATGCTTTCCCGGTCGTTTTCACGAATGACGAGAACAACATCTGAACTGGTAGGCTGAATGACCTGCATGATCAAACGTTTCATCTGCTTTTGCAGCAAACATCGTCAGATGAATGTGCGTTAACTGCGCGGATGAAGGTTGAATCCAAAAGTCTCAGCACCGACTGACTGGCGAGCTTCGTGTTCACTGGTATTTATAATTTCAGAGGGTGGTAGGGGTGATGGTGGTGGGGAGATGGCGAGGTTTCTATGAGAATGCCCACTTCTGGTTGGTCCACAATTCTGCTGGGTCGTTGTGATTGATGCGCCCTGTTACCAGCTTGTTCCGATTGGTCCACGTTACTGACGGGTATGCTACTGGTGAGGTATACATCGGATTTGTATTATAGTCCATTTCTGACCATTTTTTCAAGGATAAAACAAAAGCACAAGACACTTGAACACCTCCCGTGGAAGTATCTATAGAAGAAAGACAAATCTCTCGATGTTACAGTCTATCAGTCTCCAATCAGGCGAATGGCTCTTTTCTGGGTGGAATCCAGCAACTTCAGGGTATGTTTGGGTGCAGAGCGCCATACATGAGAACAAAACTCCAAAAAATGGTTTGATCTGAGCTTCATAAAGCATGAGGTATGTACAATTTTCTGGTTAGGAACAGTGTTTCGAAATTTCCAGAAGCAGCTTTTGCTTTTGCGACAGGATTGTGCCAAGACATATTGGTGTCCATTTCAACTCCCTTCTTCAGTACTGGATATCACTTTTTTATCGACGTATATCTCCTTTTTCACTGTTGAAATTATTGGAATGCTCATAAATTCCAAGGACGTTTCTATGAAGTCATGAGTGATAATACGTTGAATGAGACAGAACATCAGTATTCTTTATATGGTATGTTTCTACTAACAGATATTTTACGATTGTGGATTTCTCTGGTTGTATGAGGCAGCAGTAGCATTTGTGTTCTATCCTGGTGTTGATATTGCTTTTGGTAGTTCCAATGTAAACCGAGCCACAGGAGTAGAGTATAGAGTATACACCGCCGAATGTCAGAGGATTTCTTTCGCCCTTGGCTGATGTGATGATTTCACGTATTTGATCAGTTGGCTGGTTAATTGTCTTGATGTGTTACATTCAAACAGCTTTCCAGTGCCGTTGAAATTTCGAGTTTGCTGTTGAAATTCCATTTTAAAATTCCGAATTCAAAGCCAAGAATCCGAATTTGGAGTTACATTTATAAAAAAATCAAATTTTAAATTTGTGTTGCCCGTCGACGTCTTCATACGAACCAGAAACTCCTCGTGATATGATTTTCGTATTCATCTTTGACATGGCAAACATAATTTTCTCACGCGGAAAATATCGCTACATCCCTCTCCGCGATTACACGGATAAACCTATCCATATGTGGGTGTGTTCCGCCTATCGAAACATAAAAAACGTTGCAGCCTCAGCAGTGCACATTACCCGGAGTGTTTTGCTAACTGATCGTCGACGCTCGACTGCGCCAGCGTCGTCGATGGAGAAAACGTCGCGTCGCTTCGGACCGCTATCAGTGCTCAGTGGTAAACACGTCGCGATCCTGCAATCACGCAGCAGAACATCTCGAGGATATCGCGTGACGGGCCTCTGTTAACACACACGTGATAATTTACTGGCAGGAATTTTACGAGGTTCCCCGCTGTTAATGGTGTCCGGACCGGCTGGAGATGATTAACTAGGGTTATTGAGAAGGTTATTATTTTTTATAGGGGTTCATTACACGATAGGGAGTAATAGGAGGAGGAGGGTATTATTTCGGTTGATAGCAGAGATGTTTTGTAAAGTCCAGTGTGTTTACTATAGCAGCGTGTATATGGAATACTAATTAAATATCATTCGTGTTATGACATCATTCGTAATAACCTTGTTGAACTTATTTCAAAAATTCATTTTGAGGTGTCTCCAATTGATTCACAATAGACACTGATTCTCATTTTTGAAATATATTCAGAGATTTCGGTACCTACTAATTTCAAAATTACATAAAAATCAGTGATATACGTATTTATAATACAAGAGAACAAGTCAACTTTATTTGAAAACATAATCGGCTTGAGTCATAAACAACTACTCTGAATTTTATCATTTAAATACTACTGCAATGAAAGTCTAGACGAAAGGTTTTTCCAGGGAAAGTTCCAACTATTGTTTCGTCTCCGACATATATATACCTGTGGAACGTCTTCGACTTGGAAGATTCGTCGTAAGTTATTTTCCACTATCAGAAGCAGAAATTGATTTCGTTTGGTCGATCCGACCAACCGATAGACCGTGATACTCAGACGGTTCACAACGTTCTGAAGAGATCATGCCCGGTACTGATGATGGGGCAATCACCCCGAAACCGGAAATAACTTTCGACGAATCTTCCAAGTTGAAGACGTTGCACAGATGCCTGATGGTTTTACTTCAACTCTCCCTTGTCCCCAAGTCTCGTTGCTAGCTCTATGTTTGCAGTGTTCGCAGTGCGAACTTAGAGTGGAATCGGTGTGTAGGACCTCTTATGTCGTAGAAGTAGACTTTTATAGTAATCTCTCGTGGCATACAGTGTTGCTTCCGATAGATCTACAAAAATGCCTATGTATACAAAAATACAGTTTCATGACATTTTCTGATTCAATATTTTCCGTTCGCAGGAGTATTTTCTAGTAAGATTCATAAAGTTGAAATATATTTTATATTTTTCTAGATCAAAATCATCTATGTCACCCTTACTTGCATTTTTCAAATACCGTTTATTTTCTGCCCTAACTGTTCACCTCATACTAACTTAGCACCGAAACGCTTAAAAAAGCTACTATATAGCGAATACGTTATTGATTTTCATAAAGCATCGGTCAACTCCATCACATATCTTACCTTAGTAGTTTTACAGTAGGCATCATGAAAAATTAGGCGAAAAATCTCGATTTTGAAAGTGCGCCTACATTCCTGAATCGTATTGTTCAAAACGGAATAAAAAAAATTTCTTCGTAGCTCACCTCTCGATACAAAAAAGCGTAACCTAGTTTCGATTCAAGTGACAATAAAATCCAAATCCAATCCATTATAAAAATAACCGTCCAAGTAGATACTTCAATTCTGATGATGGGCCATTACGTTATATAAAAGAGTGTGAAAGCAGTTGATTATTTAACGAAACGGAAGGGCTTAACAACTTCTCTAATGGCCGCTGCAATCAAGGGCGCCCATTTTTATTTACTCAGTTTACTTTGCATCGTATTTCCTAGAAGCCATTTATAAAACAAGTTATCGATCAGCGCTGAATTTAAATATTCTCCACAAAGTGTGTGACTAATAATCGTAAAATTAGAGAAAGTATTTTTAACTATTTCTCTCTTACACGAAAGAAAAAATTCTTTCGAAACAAATACTTCTATATGAACACTGAATTATACAGAAGATACTTTTCTCTACTCAGTTTGTATTTCAAACATTCGTTGTGGAATGAAAATCAGATATCATTCACATGAGTTGTACTTTAAATGAATGGTAACATATTGTCATACTGTCTCATACTGTGTCATACTCACTGGTATACATCGATGTTTCGCCTTAAGACATTTGCCCTAAGACTCTTCAGTATCAAAAAGGATAACATTATAGAAAATACACACAATACAAGAAATATTCATCATATTGGTATTCATAGTTCTAAAAGCTCAAACTGTAGATTTTTCAGACGATATTGTTCAAAAAACGTGGAAGAATAACATCAGAATCAAAGTGAGCTGCATAATCTGAAGAAGATACATATCTACCAAAATCAACTGAGAAACGACCAACATTTCCAACCAAACCAGTCTTGAAAGAGATATATGATTTGATACTTTTTCATGTAGATTATGCTTAAATACGATTTCAATAAGCAAGTAACTGTTATTAAAGGTGTAACTGGAACCTTTGTCGTAGAAGGAATCTAAAACAAACGCTTTTTCCAGGTTACTTCTTCTCCTGTTGATTGGTAAAATGTGCGTAGAGAAGAGAATTGCAGTTCTGATGTTTGGATTTATTTCACCGGAGGTTCCAGTTCAAACTTCGATTGGAATATACGAAACAACAAAACTGTTGATGTAAAATGCGATGAAAAGTAACAAAATCGTTCTCAGAAATCTGATAAAATAAATTGTCAATGATCCAGAAGAATCCCCAAAGTTTATTCATTCTCCTTTTTGACGAAAGTGGAAGTTTCAAATACTCATGGAGTTTTGGCAAATGGTAATCTAATGTTATTGAAGAGTTTACGTAGTTTGAACAATCGGTTTTTTCTCCTACCTGAAATGG
Source organism: Leptinotarsa decemlineata (assembly GCF_000500325.1). Classification (NCBI taxonomy): domain Eukaryota; kingdom Metazoa; phylum Arthropoda; class Insecta; order Coleoptera; family Chrysomelidae; genus Leptinotarsa; species Leptinotarsa decemlineata. The sequence goes on from NW_019290256.1 coordinate 1,105,810, forward strand.
TAGAGAAACTGAAATGGGTACTTTTAGATTAATATATTTGCTTCATTTCATAAAGACAACTCAGTTGATCTGAATCAACTAAGAATGACACTTCTCTTGGATTTTCTAAAAGCTTTCGAATCGAGTTTTCAGAATATCTGATGATTGAAAAAAAACTTGGATTGAATCAAATAATATACGAAAGATTGCGGTTCAATAGTCAGATACCATAAAATATCAACAACATAGCATAATCAGTACTCGGCAGTCTTCTAAAATAAATATTTTTTGAATTTGATCACTATTAATAATTTCTACTGAATTCCCATGGCATACTAATTTGTTGAATTGTTGTCGTGGAGCTGATGAAGGAAGAAATGGTTGAAACGTATTGTAGGTTCTTCGACCTGTCTCACAAAAACTTTGTTTTTTTCTTAGTGAGAGACTGTTCTAGTTCAGCTCATATCAAAAATCCTACGAAAAAGTTCGTATTTTGCGAATGCAGTTGCTTTGTCAAAGTGATTTTGAAACCTCATAGAAATAGCTGAAAAACATTCGATTGAACACCTGGAATGCTTCAACCTCTCCAGTGAGAATCAATATTTGTTTTTGCTGCTTCTGTCACCCATCTTTGGAATAATGCAATGCAGAAGAATGTATACCTTCTGGCTATTGTATTTAATATTTTCAAGTACTTTGGCTATGTGTCACATAAGGGTTCACTAGATTAGATTACATTAGATCGTCGAGGAGCTAGCCCATGGCCTGACTTACTGCGACCTTTTCAGATCTATTGTGATACTCATCGGTTGTTAGAGCTCATTGTCTAGCTTGATCTCTTTGATGAGACTCCATAGCTTCGACACTGACCCCTTCATATATCTGGCAGCCTCTGGTTCCTCATCCCCGCATCTTACGTGTCTCAGCCTTGCTATCGCTTCGCATTCACTAAGCACATGCAGTGCGGTCTCTTTCTTGTCTTGACAAAACCTGCATTGGGTTTTTATGCCCCGTTAGTAGACCGACCACTACCCTTACAACCTTCCGCGAATGTGGGCTATGGTTTCTTTATGAACTATTTTGCCTGGAGCTTATTCCACCAATTTATAGATTATCCTCATTGCCCTTATGACACTAATATCCAGGTACCCAAACTGGAGTGCCAAAGACGAGAAGATTCACTAAATAAACTGGGATTTTGCCTTATTGTTTCGGCTCGAAATTCTTCATCTTCCCCAAAGACTGTTTCTCACGAGTATTCATCGACGGTTCTGTCTCGGATTCTTTCCCCTCTGGTATTCTCCAAGGATTCATATTTTATCCATCCCTTACTGCACACATACAGTTTATTGAAAGAGTAGGTGATGGCATATCACCATACGAAGACGCTATTCATGGAAATGTCGAAGATAAACAAGACTTCCCGAGGCGGTCACTTGCAAAGCCACTACACTCTCACTGCGAGGTATGTTTGGGCTCTGGTTTCAAAAAATTGATGAAAGAGACTAGACATCTAATATATTGCCTTCCTTGCAGCACACTCTTCTCTTTTGTCATTCACATTCCTGAACATCAGTCGTCAATGCACAACTTCGCCAGTAATTAGACGTTCTGTATCTTAAAATATATTAATATTACTGAAGTTTTTTCCCAACACCAAATCGTTATTTTCAACACCTTGACACGTGTTTCGATCACCAAGTGATCATCTTCAAGAGGAAGAGAGTTTTAATCTTCCTATTCGAAGATGAGCACTTGGTGATCGAAACACGTGTCGAGGTGTTGAAAATAACGATTTGGTGTTGGGAAAAAAAACTCCAGTAATATTCATCACTACACTAAAGGTTCCAAACAGTGCATCATAAGTTCTGTATCTTATTGAAGATTTGAAATGAACTGAGCAAGAAATTCATCACAGAAGTGGTCATACTGATCAACCTCATGTTGAAGTTTTGGTACACGGGGTGTTTGTTTTTGGTTTAGGAGTTCGCTTTTCAGGTGAAAATATATCAACTTCATCGTGGTTGAAACGGCTTTTGTCTCCGATGAAGGATTGGTATTATCGGTGAAGCGTTAGTGGAATCAAATGAGTACTAGACGTCACTTCCATCTCAACTAGATCTGTAATGAACTGACCAGGTGAATTATTCTAAAACTGGTCTCTTGGTGATCATTAGAGCAAATTCTGCTGCCGAAAAACAAGAAGCATCTGTAGGAATTTCTTTCGTGAGGAAACTTGCAAGAGTCTCTTTCGTGGAATTAGCCACGGTGAATATCTGTTACATTTCACAATGTGAAAACCTCTAACGTTTCCACATAGTAGAGAGGATTATTCGAGATATCCATCCTCTCTTCTCTCTTCTGGATATTGTCATTAGATTAAATTCATTTCTGTTAGATTTTCCAGAAATTCTTTCAGACCTCAGAAACATTTCAGTTGATCAGATGTTTCATTTAATCCTCTTTCTAGATCATAGTGTCATGCTATTCGACTAGTATACTCATAGCTGGTGTCACACCCAATTCCCCTTCGAAGATATGAGGAAAAGCTCCTTAAAAGCCTTAGCGGTCGCATCCATTACGCCATGGATAAAAATGAAATGGAAAGGCTTTAGTTTGCAGCAGAATGCTCGTCTCTCCCAATTATTGTTCCCAAGACAGGGCGGTAGTAAATACGACAAATCCTACTCGGTTGAGAGTGATTTATTTCATGGTGTCCTTTAATTCCTTTATGAAATAATGAGGGGAAGCGCAGATGTTTCGAATCACGAGGATTATTGTAGACTTTATTGCTATCAAAAAGCCTCCTTATTATAATAACGTGTATGAAATTCGTATAGTGACAGCAAAAGGTGATGAAAATATTCAGGGATTGAAATGTATCAGTGGCGTGTCGAAGAATACGTAGTTTTCGAAATGGGGTAATCTCCGAAAGTTCTCAAAAACATCTCCCATGTTGTCTTATAAGATTTTAAATCAGAAACCTTTCCGAGCGGAGACATAATTTGAGAAATGGATAGATTTTTATTCAGTTCGATATCTGTATCACAAAGTTAATATAAATACATATTGAGTAAACGATGTAGATGTAGTTCGATATCTGTATCACAAAGTTAATATAAATACATATTAAGTAAACGATGTAGATGTAGATATTCTATTCCTCGCAGTCTTAAGTCACCTGAGCTAAGCTTGTATTGTGTCCTGATGCACTAATTTAATAATTTAACTAGAGAGGTAAGTCAGTTTTAGAAAACAATTTGAGGAGAAACATAATAATATGTAGGAATTTATATGAATATATAGATATAAATATTGATGTAGTGGATCAATAAAGAGTATACACTGATGGAGGTTTCGTTCTTCAAGATGATTTTACGGTAATTATAATGGTTTTAAACGAATAGTTTTATTTCTTTCCTAAATTTTTGTGGCTATTGATATTTTTTTATATATGTAGGTAGCTGTTTGTATAGTGTAGGACCAATGTAGGTAACAAATTTTTGGTTGTGGGTCAATCTGCACCGTGGTACGAGTATATTAATAACTTGGCTTGCCATCATGCGTGTATTCTGCGTGTGAAAGGTCATATTAATGGGTTTACTTATTGCCCATAGTAAGCATTCTTAGACGTATATTTTCCTTATGTTAAATAGGTCAGTTTCCTCATATGAAGACTCAGTTGAATATCTTCGAGATTTTCGTAACAATATTTTGATCAAAGATATATATATATAAATTGGGACTCGAGGTCTTTCACCCCGTGTGGTCACCTGGATCTACACTGCAATAATAAGACCTATGTTATCATACGGAGCCATTGCATGGGGACCAAAAGTTCTACAAGCAACGGCCATCCAAAAATTATATCGAATACAGCGATTGACTATTTTCAAACATCACAGGAGCCATGAGAACAACACTGACCACTGCGATGAAATCAATTACTGGTCTAACCCCTCTGGATCTGGACGTTAAAGAGGTTGCGTTATTGACCATGTTACGATTGCGATTGCTGGTGTAAACCTCGAAGTAGGAATGGGTCAATGGGTCGCCTATGGCGAGAAGCGCTCACTGCGCAACCTCTACTGCAGGCAGTCCAGGTTTATGTGTAATAAACCCTACAAAATACAAATATAATGAAACACAGATTCAGATGCTACAAATGCAATACACATATATACAGACGGCTCAAAAACCAAAGAAGGCTCAGGATGTGGAGTGTACTACAGATCACTAAGCCTAAGGATTCAAACAGAACTGGCTGCTATCTCAATCGCCACTAAAGAAATAACCAGGAAAGGAATTTCTGGCAAAAACATAACAATCTGCACTGATAGTAGACAAGCCATATTAGCTTCGAACAGACAACGTGTTACCTCACGGCTAGTACTAGAGTGCCACCAAGATGTAACCAAAGCCTCGGTAGATAATAACATTATCCTGAAGTGGGTATGACAGGAGTTAAGGTAATCGCATTGCCGACTCTTCAGTCAAGGAAGCGGCTGGACTAAGAATTTTAGGACCCAGTGACACCCACGGCCTGATGACTTCGACAATTGTGGAAATAGCCAAACGTAACACCCAAGCTCAATTCCTAAAGAGATGGGATAGAATCGAAGGATGGAATCTTGTCAAGATCACCCTGGGCGACCCTGGGAAGCTGGCGCCGAAGAAATATTTGGCGAAGGCCAGGAAAAATCTACGCTTAACAGTAGGATTTCCAACTGGCCACTGTCAACTAAGAAAACACCAACAATATGGGGCCAGTGGACACACCTCTATGCAGGATGTGTGAACAAGAAGATGAAACTGCCAGGCATGTCCTATGCGAGTGTCCGGAGTTATCAATAAGAGAGTGTGTGTTCGGCGAGTCTTGACCTACACCTGCCGATATAACGGAGATGTTTCCTAGTGATCTGCCCACCTTCCTGGAAAAAACAGGATAGACGATGACGTAGGGGGACAACTCCTCGGGAGTATGTAGAATGAGTCACATATGCCCTGAGTGCGGTGGGCCTACACTCACCCTCCCTAATCTACAGATACAGATGATCCAGCATAGTGATTGATCAATCGTTATACCCAAGTACTTAGTTGATTCTTTTTTATTTATTTCTAGGCAAGAGCAATGAGAATTTTCTGAGCAAGTTGATTTGCGAATAGAAAGTATTGTTTGTTTTGGTTGATCTTTTTTCGTAGAGGAGAAAATTATGAGTTTTGTTTTGTCTAGATTGAGGCTCAGTAAGTTAGTACTGAGCCAAGAAGGAATTTGTGTGATACCAATTCCTGTTTTTTCATATACTTCATTCCTTGTTTCACCTACGAATGCTACAGCCGTATCATCAGCGTGAGACATTGAATTTCCTTCGAAATTTCTAACGTTTAGAGTATTATTGACATACAGTTGAAATAGTATGGCACCCAAGACAGTGGATCACTATAAAAATCATTCATTTTTACTCTCAGTATTTTGTTTGATTAATAATCTTTGAATAAATATAATGCAAGGTCTCTTACCATACGTTCTCCAATCTCTGAAAGAGTATGTTATGCTCGACTGTATCAAATGCCTTTGTCAGGTCTGAAAATGTAGTTAAACATTTTTTCTGATCTTGAAAGCAGTTGAATACATTATTTGTTAGTTCAAAAACAGCTTGTTCTGTTGATATGTTCTTCCTGAATCCATATTGGGGGTTGAAAATGATTTTGTTGTTGTCAAAAAAATTTACTAATCTGTTTCTTGAACATTCTTCAAATTTTTTTGCGGAATTGTTTATTACTGTTATGGGTCTACGGTTGTTCATTTTTTGTTTGTCTCCAGCTTTATGATTCGGAATTGTGTTGGATTCTTTAAAGGGATCTTTCCAGAGAGGAAAATTGAGTTCAGAATAAAGCATAATAGTTATATGGGATAAATGTGATATTTTTCAATGGAGGATACCGTGATTTTGTCCTAGAGAAGTCTCATTTTCCAATCCAGATATTATCTTTATGATTCTATTTTCTGTTACTAATGTTTTCTATAGGGGAGATATTGGTTTATTTATTCTGTTTGATATGGTTCCACCTATATTCATGAAATATCAATTGAATTCTTTCGCTACTTCTACATCCGTTTGTTTTCTGCCTTGTTCATTTGCATACTTTTGTGATGCGAGGTATCATTCGTTACTTTTTTTATTTCGTTCATAATAATTGTGAGTCAGCACGGAACAAACTCAAAAATCTGATATCTGCAAGCTCAAGTGCGAAGACTGCAATGCCTTATATGTAGGCCTAACTGGCCGCAGTTTCAACCAGAGATTCGAGGACCACTTGAGAAGTTATAGATTAAATGAACAAGATTTCAACTACGTCAATCATCTCGTAGAAAACATTCACAATTTCACATGACATCCGGAAATTCTACACATCCAACCAAAATTCTATAACAAAGGATGCAGCACCAGATAGTCTGGTCTCTTTTTCTATTTTTCAATGGCCGACGTTTCTCACTCGAGTGCCAGGCTCCTCCTATCAATAGTTAACAGGAGCTTCGTCGGGGGGCGCAGCTGTCTTGCTTGGAGCAAAGTTTTCCGTTATTTACAATGCTGCGAGCAGAAAGAACGAAAGAAAGCAAGGAAACAGTGGAATATTGCCAATCAATTTACTGCAGATGAAGAAGAAATCGCATGAGAGGAGCGCAGTGTTCTACTGTTCAGAAGTTGAATCACTTCACTTTCTATAATAGTTGCTGGGTGATTGTAAATAGTGAAAATCAATTTTTGGAATTTTTTCCTGACGTTTCACCGGCGCGAGTGGCTAGTTTCTTCAGAGTTTTAACCATCATGGCTTGCTGTCCGATGACTAACTTTAGGCTTCGTAAAGCGTACAGGTACAAGTGCAGGTACAAATACAGGTACCAATACAACGGATTACCTGACAAGGCATAAATACGCTTTACGAAGCCTAAAAGTTAGTAATCGGACAGCAAGTCATGATGATTAAATCTCTGAAGAAGATAGCCACTCGCGCCAGCGAAACGTCAGGAAGAAATTCCAAAAATCCACGGCTTTCAAACTCAAAAAACAGTGACACTGAAAACATCAGCCGCGAAAGTCTAAACCATTTTGACACTAACACATTACTTGATAGACATGCCAATATCCAATTCGATAAACTTGCTTAACCGTGGTTATTCTTGGAAAGGTGGTAAGCATAGGTGGACTTGGTCATCTTCAGTTCAAAATTCCTTTGTGTTCTGAAACTCTCGTTCTGGAATTTCTGAACGTTTTTTCTATACGAACATTTGGAAATGATCCACAAATTAGCTTGTATGTTATCAGTCTTGTATGCTGATGATTTTTTGGTAACCGTTAGTGTTTTGTAGGTGTAAGTATTATTTTCAATGACCTAATCTGATAGTTTTTCTATTGCTGAACAGAAAACTACCTGGCAATACTATTCACATAAGTATGGCCCGACTTCGTCTTTCACGAAAATATAAAAAAGTAAATATAAATCAACTGGTAGTACAGCACAACATTCATCAATTCTCAGAGGGTACTAACTTCGCCCAGTTAGCTATTTTTGAATAAGCGACACTAAATTTGGATGACCATAAAAAAAATTAATCACTGTTATTGCAGTAACTGCTTCACTGAATGAATTCGAAATGTTAATGGAACAAAACATTAAATATTCAACCTCTCAAAATGTACTGAATTGTAGGATCCTTTTTTCATCCCGCTTAATTAGCAGTTATGATTGGTATTCTGACTTTTCCCACTGAAGCTCTTAATTCGAAACTTTACTGTGATACGAACCATTATCTAGCTTCAATTCACATGAAACGCATTGTTGTTCATAATGTAGAACACATAGCCTTGTTTGTCGACGAGCAACAAGACCTCAGTGGAATATACGTCTTCGAATAGTTCCTTTATAGAGATTCAAATACCCATTACAAAGGGTTCATATTTCTTACCGAAAGCTGGATCTGGGAAGTGAACTCTATTATTTCGAGGAATACAGCTTGTTAGACGAAATAAATCGAAGGAAGATACACCAAAGGGCTTTGGTGCCTTTGGTTGAAAGCCGTCCATTATTTTTGAAGTGGTCGATGGCAACTTGCTTGAAAAAGCAGGGTTCAGGGTGGAAATGTCGAAAGTATAATGATGTATAAATCGAAAGGGTTATATTTTTAGGAGAGGTTGATTTTTCGGAAAAAGTTTTTGGTTTTCCCCTTCTCTATTTTGATACAAAAAAGTAGTAGTCTCCCAGAGATAGGAAGGAAACAATCAATTTCAAAACAAGAAACTCTGTACATAAATGTGTAGATCATGCACAAACTCTCTTTTCCAAAAATTAACTCCTAGTAAAAATGTAACCCTTTCAATTTAAACAAGATTTCTTTGGCTGGGATTTGATCAAATGTCATTCCTCTACCAGTGAGGATGACAATGTTCCATGTAAGTTGAATTTCACCTCTTCTATTTAGTATATTGTGTAGGAGTTCTGTGAATGATATCTGATTCAATTCCATAACAGATGTTTGGAATAAAAACTGAGTAGAGATACGTGTTTTTTGTATAATTCAGTGTTCTTATGAAAGTATTTGTTTCAAGTAGGCTTTTTCTTCCAGTGTGTAGCTGAAAATTACTTTGTTGCATGATCTACACACCTTTGAATAGAGTAATTTTTTTTAATTGATTTCTCCCTTCCTTTCTTTGGGAGATTCCCACAATTTTTGTATCAAAATGGAAAAGTAGAAAGCCAAAAACTTTCTTTTTTTATAGTGCTGAAATTTCATATAGGTTCTGAGGACAATGAAATGTTTGCACTTGAAAATGTCATAGTACAGCAAATTTCAACTTGCGGGTGAGAAATGAATATTTTTCGAATGAAAAAATAAAAATATTCTCGAAAATTCTCGCATTCGAAAGCACATTTGCCGGTTATGATAACGAAGAAGGTCTCTTTTTCGAAATGTCCGCTGTATTGGAAGTACTGAACCTTTCATTTTTCAATAATCTGTTCAAAAAAAAAAAAAAATTACTGATACGCAGTAATTTTTTGAGATGCACTTTTCAGTTTGCCCTTTATTATACAGATTTTTTGTTGTATCCTTTTTTTTAGATTGCAGAAGATAAGAAAAGCCAAGAAATCTTCGTAGTTCCACGTTTTCTATATGTATCAAAATAAATATGATTTATGTTCATTTAACAACCGAAAACATTTCGCCAATGAATCTTTCATAAGAATAATTCAAATTCTATATCACGTATTCATTTCCATTGTAGTTTTCCATGTTTCTTTGTCATTGGGTCATCTCCTAATTGTTCTTCCAATTGCATCTCTTTGTAATAAAATAATTTTCCATTACTATTGTTGAATGTATACATCTACACACTCCAACACCACTACAAAAAAGGTCAAATGAATGTAGACACATATAATTGAATGATTTCTCTTGATACAAACGCTTATACAACCTTCATATCCAATTAGGAAGGAGTTCAGATACTGTGAGAATCCATACAAGAGGGTATTCTTGTGTGGGAGAACAAAGTGATGAACTTATACTATGAGCATATACGTGTTTCTGTTCCTACGGTTGTGTCATGTCATAATAGTACAAAGTAAATATTGCAGAGAATCGATACTCGTGTAGGCAACACACTCTAGGAAAGCATGTTCTGGAAATATCGTGTGTAGCGAAGAGGTCAGTTCTTGGAGAATATGTCGACCGGAAATTACTTCAAAACATCAGTGAATGATGGAGAGATTACTTGAAGTATGTGTGAGAAAGCTTTCCAGCGTATTGTTGACAGAGACAATAAACAGTATCTCCGATTTTGAGTAGGTAGGTGAAAAATGAAAAAGTGAGTTGATTACTCAGTACAAAACGCTTTTCAAAAATATATTTGAAAAGAGTTCTAATCAGAATAAAAATTTTAACCAACAGCAGGTTGGTTAAAATTTTTATGTCATGAGTGACTTAAATTAATTTCACATTGTTGCCTTATATACTTTTTTGAATTGATTTTACAATGTGTTCCTATCTAATAGTCACTTAAATCTGATAATTGAAATATTATTTCAACAAGCTGTATATGGAAGACCAGAAAAATCAGCAGTCGCCCATCATATTTTGCAAAGAAACCATCCCACATGGACTTTAGTTCGTTGAGATTATTAAGACAAGTTAACAACAACAGGCATATAAATTGCCTACGAGAGTGTAGAAATAAGTAAACATCGCGAGAAAGCTTAGCCTTCAAAAATCTCGCTTATCAAAAGTGGTGCAAAAATCGCAGTGCCGAAAACCGAACTAAGTTTGTTAATGCTCGCAACAGCTACCAACTTAGAATAAATGAAAGCAATGACTTCACAATCAGAGATAAACTGCTTGCCAATCCCAACAGATCTAGAACCTTCTGGTCGGTAGCTGGTAGTTGTAGCTGGTCTAATTGGGGTGGAAGTAGCCAATGCCATAAAAACCCAGGCATCGGTTTTCCCCAAAAAGATAAATGTTTCCTAACTGGGTATGAAATTTCAGGATGTACAATCCTGCTTTCTGCTTCGATGAGTTTGTTGGGGGTTAAAATGGACACCAATATGTCTTGGCACAATCATGTCACTGGAATTTCAAAGGCTGTTTCTTAAAAGCTTGTAACACTGTTCCGAACCAGAAATCTGTACACACTTCTGCAACTTTTGATGTTTTATATAGCTCAGATCAGACCTCGCTTGGAGTATTGTTCTCATGTATAGAGCTGAATTCCATCTAGAAAAGAGCCTTCCGCCTGATTGGAGACGCAGACATCACTTGCAATTTTGATAGTCTGGAACATCGAAGAAAGTTTGAAGATTTATCCCTATTTCTATTTCTTTTTTCATTCACGGGAAGTGTCCCAGTAACTTGGCACAATTGATTCCACCAAGAGCATCAGAAATACGTGACGGACTGTGACTGCTCATCGTTTTGAGATTCAACTCAGAACACCTCAAACTTCACTGTTCAAGAACTCTACCATTCGGAGAACTGCGTTCACGTGGAATAAACTTCCTGAGAACTTTTTTCAAATGATTTCATCTCCAGCGATTCAAACTCAATGTGAATCGCTACTTTTGCACAGGCATCGCTTTCAGGGAGCCATGGGAATTTGATTATAGTGCTTGTGTTTTGCCCTTAAAACTTGCCTAAACTTCGATATTGAAGGGGAAAGGACGCTGAAATGAGGGATTCTCGAGACTTCGAGACTGGCATAATGCTGTCATTTTTAGGTACAATCAACATAGACACTTCGTTTCATATCGTTTTCAATTTCCTACAGAAGTAGGATAAATGTAATCATAGCCCTACAGTCAAACAGGAGCATTGTCTGGTGAAATGTAGATCTAGCAAGGGTTAGACTGAGAAAGCCTTCAGAAGTAGATGAAAAATCAGGTTAATGGGACTTGTACTTCAACAACAACTTCAACAATCATTGGGAAGGAACAGCGATAATCTTTCCGAAGGAGACTCAGGTCTAAATGAATGGTTCATAAACAAATGGCAAATAGAACGCCAAAATTAAAGAACAAACTGAATTGACATACAGACAGTTACAGAGGTAGTATCAAATTTGAAGACGACACATACAAAATAGATACAAGATCAATCAAGCACGTTTCACAAAAAAAATAATATCATAACTACACTTTGATTGGTTTGAGTAGCAAGATATTCATCGATACTGTAGAAACAGTTTGTTTTTTATATCTTTTGGTGAAAACTTCGTTGAGAAATCACTGCCTGATGCGGGGTAAGGTATTTATATTTGTTTGATCATCCTGCCGCGATTTTTTCAAGTTGAAGACATTATTTGATTCAGAAGAGAATGTGCAATTTCGTGAAATAACCACATATCAAGAGGAAAAGTCCTAAGATTGTTCATCTTTCATGCAATCACAGAAGCGACTAACACAGTAGCCTGAAAGTATTAACCTCCGAAAATCAGTTAAAAATCAGTTTTCATCAAAATAATGGCAGTTCGTTCCAATTCTTTCCTTTGAACGTAACAAACAAATGTCACGCAAACCTGTTGTGAACAACAAAGAGAATGTCATCATTCTTCGATCGAAATTGAGTAATCCTATTTGTGGAATGCTTTTTGATATATTATATGAACGTGGCACCAAGAAAGAAGTCACACTAAAACTCATATCGAGTGCCATGAAATTTCATACTCGTTTTAACTGTTCATAAACTTCACCGTGAAGGAAATGGGACCCTTAATATTCATGATGGATCCGGCGATAACTTTTGAAGACAGCAGGTAATATATTTATCTCATACGAGTCACAATATAAGTGAACTTCAAAATTTATCACCACTCTTCGGAGTTTGAAAGTAGGGGTAATTGTTTTACAAGTTTCCACAACAAAATACAAGTGGAAGAAGCGGGTGCTTTAGATGAAACGAAAGTTGTGAAGATCTCCCTGAAATTGGATGCATTAGTTTCGAGTTTGCATTTGTCGGAAACTGAAATCTTGGAATTACATTAAGGGTCCGGAGTAATATTTTGCTTTTGCTAACTTGGAAAATACGTTGAATATTTTTAAATACGTGAAGAGTTGAACAGTTCTTGTCAAATGAAAATTGGCAAATATGGATTATGCCATATTTTACTAGTCTGAAATACTATACCAATACCCCCTCTCCAGACCGGAACAACTCTCCATGTTTCTTGATTGCGTTATTCCAAATATGGGTGACACATAATAGAAGGTCGCCTGTTGATTTTTATTTCCGGAAAGCATGTTGATGACTGCTCAAGATGTTGAAGCCTTCCAAATATTTAAGGATATGGTGGTTTACGGCTTTCTTGCAATGTTGTTTCTTGCGGTTGCAATGTTTCGAACCATTTGTCACAACATATTTCCGCACCACTTGAGATATCTTCAAAATGAGCATTTTGAACTCATCTGAAGCTTCTTCTGCCAACAAGAATTCTCATCCACGCAATGAAAAAAGTCACTGGTACCAAGTCAGGACTATGCAGAGGACGACGTGCGCATGCTCGCTTTGCCTTGATGGAGAATGATCCGACTGAACTTATTAGTTTTTTACTGGCAAACAAATGGTTGTATATTATTTAGAATTGACCGTTCGACGTTCCTCATGAGTAGTCTTCTTAAAAAATCTGGCAATCATATATTATCATTAATTGGATTTGGCAACAATCACGGCTCTCATAAATAAGCCAGCGATTCACAGTCTCTACACTTTTTATTTTCTTTTTTCATTCCTTTATTTTTATTTATTCAATTGTTATATTTCTACTTGTAGTTTATTTCACTATTATTCCATTCCAGGTTTATTTTGCTTAATATAATTGTTATTTTCAGCTATTTACTTTTAATTATTCTTTTTTAGTTGTTTCAGGGATTTCAAATCATTTTATATAGTAGACAATGGGAGTTCCGAACTAGTGAAATATTATGTGTATTTATTCATATGTGCAGCAAGCCAAAACAGTGTACTCTTATAACACAGATTCCAAGCTTTCGATAATCTAAATTATCGTCATTAGGGATGCTACAAAATAGATAAAAAGGAAGATTAGATCTATGACTGGAGATCAGTCAAAAACCCAACTTACAGTGTATGTGAGGTTAGGATGATTGAAATGTAGACACAACATATATAGGTGTAGAGGCCAAAAATAACCTCAAGAAAGTCGAGACAAACACAATCAATTTACATCATAAATGATACATAATTTTTTTGAGAAATGCGAAACTATCTGTTGTTCTTTGAAGAAGACCTTGTGGAGATTCCAAATTGACATCTGACATGTAATTATTACGCACATGTGCAGTGCCAGCCAATGACAAAGCTCAAGTTAAAATTAACATTCGACATCAACAAATATATGTTTTGTGGCTCGAATCATAGCCCTGTTGCCAAGTAATTTGGGTGCTGCTTGGCTGTGACTACAATATACTTAGATATGATTACACATTAAAGCTAATATGACATCTGAATGAAAGTTCAAATGTATAAAGTAAATTAGTGACAATTGGATTCAGTAAAATACAACAATTTGGGAATTGTGTGAGATGAATTATCATAATGAATTTCCTATACAACAATTTTATTAAAGTGCTGATGATGTACGTAGATATCTGAAAGATTGAATCTATAATATGACCACTAGTGGAAGAATCCTGATGATTTTCTTTCGTTTCATAAATATCCATACAAATTGAATAAGAGTTAATTTCACTTGGAAGATTCATATCGGTTTTTTTATTCAAGGAATTATTAGAATGCGCTATATGTATCATTTCTAAGAAAAACCTTTTGACAGTGTTTCTTTTGGGAGATAAGTTTCTGTGTTATAAGAGTACACTGTTTTGGCTTGCTGCACACCCAAATATTGTTTCACTCATTTCCTAACTATTTTACTTCAGTGGTGTACTTAAGCACATTCGCTTTTTTTATTAGATCTGATTGAAAGCTCTAACCGTTACACCCTTGGAAGTTTATATAAACTAATCACATTCAAACTTTTGTTTAGTGAAAAAGAAAGATTAGACATTGAACTTGGCCCGTTGTCTTCGAATGAATGAGGTATCAATTCGTGTTTTGAGTAGTGGGAAATTTGTTCAAATAGTATAAAACTATAGAATTATCAGACGAAACAACATTGTTACTTTTCCTCTATAGGTCACCACTCCCCAGACGCCTCCAGGTACTAACGTCCAAAATGTCTTTGGCAGACCCTCGAGCCAACAGAGCCCACTAGATGACCACTGAAGCATTGCAATAATCGAGATGTCGTGTCCATTTCGACGTTCCTCGATGTCCCTGCAGAATGGCGGAGCAGCCCTCAAACGCAGCTTCACGTCGAGGCAGAACTCCTTCCAGGTGCAGCCTGAGGACCAAGAAGAAGAAGACAGAAATACTCTCAATCTGAAGCACCTAAACGAAGCTATACTCTCTCTCACAGCGCCAACGGTAAGTGGAAATCTGAGTTTCTGTGGGGTTTCTATAGGCCTTTTCATCACAAATTTTTTGTGCGCATGCGTCAGTATCAGCCATCTTTTTCGTACTGTTTACTGTTTTGTAAACAACCATGTTGAAGAGCCCGCAACTCATGTTTTAAAAAATAAAATATAAATTGAAGTTTATTGATTATAAAAAAAGTAAAAAAAGTAGTAAGTCAAAATAATCAGAAAAAAATGTTTATACTCGATTATAATTATGTTATCTGTACGAAAAGGAACAACAGAACGGTGTTGTTATGGAGTATGTGAAAGTGATACACGATACAAATCATTCAAAAGCAACACATACTATTTTATACATTTTCCAAAGCCTTGTCTTGAATATCGCAAAAAAATAACCAAATCCTCAAGCAAATTACATATTAAAGCAGGCGCAAAAATGTGCGAAATGTAAATTATGGGCGGAAAAATGTGGCAGGAGTGATCGAGGCATTAAATCTATTGATGATGTTTCCAAGGATACTTATATTTGCTCACTACATTTCATTGGAAAAAGTGGTCCAACTGAACAAAACCCTGATCCTTTGAGCCATCAGGAATTTCAACATACGTACATTATTCCTTATTGCATTTTTGACTGTAAATTTCATGAATTTCATATATATTATGTTGTATTGAATAATTCTCCTCTAATAAAAATTACTGAACATATTCAATTCAGTATCTACATATTTGTCTAATTAATATTGTACATATTAATCAAAATATTATTGGCTTGATTTATTTATCAGTTCCATAAGCAATAATCGTGTCAGCTGGAATATATTTTCAATTACATCAAATAAATTGACATCAATAATAAGAATAAAACTGTAAATACTTTTTTTTATATGTTTTCAGATAGTAAACAATGCTGATACCTATCCTCTCAATTATCTCACATTTTTTCCTTTTTGCGGACGCCCATGACGTTTTAACCACTTTTTTAATTGTTCACAATTATGAGCGTCAACTGAATTATAAACAAGTGAAGAACCATCAATGGTTTTTTCCAATAATTTATTTCTTTGTAGACATAATATTCCTTGCCCAGCCATTGTTGATCAAAACAGTACGAATATTTTGAATTACCACCATTTCAATATGACGGCTATGCTTGCGGTCGTCTGTATGATGAAAAGGCCTATTTTCGATACTATATTTATCAGTTATCTTTGCCAGATATTACAGGCATTGATTGGTTACAGTTTCTTCTAGACAAAGAGTAGATAAATATAGTTTAAATATTAAAAAACACGCTTTTAAAGAACATCGAACAAAAAAGTTATAAATATTTTTTTAAATAAGCTTAAAACAATAACGAACGAAAAATACTAGTATTATTGTGAAAAAAGCGACGGGCGTTTGATATACAAAAAATATGGCACAAAAGCGCCCACGCTTTTTTTATAATAATACTAGTATTTTTCTTACGTTAAGCTTGTTTTAAGCTTATTAAAAAATATATTTTCAACTTTATAGTTCGATGTTGTTTAAAAGCGTGTTTTTTAGTTTTTTGAATTATATTTATTTTTCATTTTTCAGTTTTGTATGCTATGCAAGCATGTTTTTTAGTTTTTTTAAACTGTATCTATTTCATCTAAACTTTGGGATTAATCAGCCGTTTATTGTTTAGAAAAATGACTATTGATATTTTCCGTTTCCGGAGAGCGAGTCTGAAAATCAGCTATCAACCCCAAGGCAACAGGCGCGCGTGTTAATGAAAAAAATAATTTTTTCAAATGAAGAAGTACATGCAATAATGTCGATAATTCTATCAAATACACATCTCGAGCTTGAGAGTTACAAACAAACTGATATACAAACAAACATACATACATACAGGTGAAGCTAATATGAAGCGTGTAAAAAAGCAGAATCGTCTCGCATTTTTCTACTCTCTCTACCTTACACTAGAACAGAGATATTCCCAAAGAGAAAAATAATAGATCGTATTTCGCTACCCTTTTTGGAGAAAAACACGGAGAGTGACAGAATGGTAACAAATTAATTTCAGAAAACATATGTATAGCTATCTGACTGAGTCATGACCGGTGGGAGGAATCGTATCTGCGCAAAGTTTGGGTCAGTGTATGACAAAGAAAGTATTAGGAAAAAAGAAATAGAAACTTTTGTTTGCAATTTCACGTAGTAGGGCTCGAATAATCTAACAAACTGATAACAGAGATCTACAAATCTACTGCACACCTTGAGGGAGGGGCTTCTCACCGGTCATCACTCCGGCAGGTGTATATTGGTGGGTATAATTGAAACCTATGGTGTAAAATAAATCTAATGAAACATATTCCATACATACAAGAACGAGAACACTCTTTTGACATGTGATTCTCCAACCAAGTTAGCATCATCAGGTAACTGATGTTTTTGAAAGTTTTGGTCATTTCCTGATAATGCTTACTCGGTGATCGAAACTCGCGTTGAAAAACAGTGCTCCAGCTCGTGGAGTGTAGAGAAAGATTTGCATTTAACGCATTGAATGTGTCAATACCTTTGGCATCTTAAATCTCCTTTGACATCTGTTGAAGTAAGGAGAACAATTTTGAGAATAGAATAATAATCAAATGGATTTTCAATTCTGAAGACAGATTTTTTTGTCTGAAAGCTCAAGATGTGAACCTATAAAATGAAATTATTTTTAGTCATAAATAACATACACTATCTGTTCAAAAACTGAGGTGAATTTCCATTTTTCATCAATTTCTATTTTGTTTCCTTCAAAGTATTTTCCCTCAGAGATAAAACAGTTGTTCCAGCGTATTTTCTAATCTTCAAAGCAGTTCTGATATGCATGAGAATATTCGATTTTGCGAACAGGAAAAAGTCGCTGGTGAATGCTTTGGCTGAGGCATAATTACATTCACGTTCGGTTTATTGTACACCAGATCAATACTTTTGAAGACAGAATGAATCATTGAAAAATCAGTTTTAAAATTGTCGTTTTAACAAGTGTCATCTGAACAGGGGTTCATGAAATCTTGATAAAATACACAAATTCAATACGAATTGAAAAGGAATAGCTCAAAAATACTACCTTATGGCACACCAATATCTACATCAATTACAGAAGAAAGCTAATTTCTATCTATACTTTTTCTTCTATTGTGAGTGAATAGTAAGGCAATCAATTCACCACTCATGCCATAGTTTCTGTTTTAAAAAAAATCTATTTTTCTGTCGCTGTCGCCCCCATCTGTAGAGTAGGGAGGGTGAGTGTAAGCCAACGCACTTAGGCCACATGTGACCCATTGTACATCTTCCCGAGGAGTTGTCCTGCTAGGTCGTCGTCCATCCAGCCTTTCCAGGAAGGTGGACAGGTCGCTGGGAGACATCTCCTTTATATCGGCAGGTGTAGGCCAAGACTCGCCGAACACACACTCTCTTATTGACGATAACTCCGGGCACTCGCACAGGACATGCCTGACAGTCTCATCTTCCTGTTCACACATCCTGCATAGAGGTGTGTCCACTAGCCCCATATTATGTAGGTGTTTTCTTAGCTGACAGTGGCCAGTCAGAAATCCTACTGTAAGGCGTAGATTTTTCCTGGTCATCGCCAGATATTTCTTCGGCGTCAGCTTCCCAGGGTCGCCCAAGGTGATCCTGGCAAGATTACATCCTTTGATTTCATCCCATCTCTTTAAAGATTGAGCATGGGTGTAACATTTGACTAGTTCCGCAATTGTCGAAGTCATCAGGCCGTGGGTGCCACTTAGTCCTAAAATTCTTAGTCCAGCCGCTTCCTTGGCTAAAGAGTCGGCAATGCGATTACCTTTACTCCTGTCGTGCCCTTTAACCCACCTCAGGATAATGTTATTATCTACCGAGGCTTTGGCTAAATCTTGGTGGCACTCTAGTGCTAGCCCTGAAGTAACACGGTGTCTGTTCAAGGCTAATAGTGCTTGTCTGCTATCAGTGCACATTGTTATGTTTTTGCCAGAAATTCTTTTCTTGGTTATTTCTTTTGTGGCGATTGAGATACCAGCCAGTTCTGTTTGGACCACGCTAGTATTTCTTCCCATTCCCCACTTAATCCTTAGGCTTAGTGATCTGGAGTACACTCCACATTCTGAGCCTTTTTTTGGTTTTTGAGCCATGTGTATGCTGTCGCCCCCATACGAACGACAACTCTCAGAAGTTGAGAAACTTGTGCGAGCTAAGGACTAACGAGGTCTTACCTTTTATCGTGTGATTCCTAACACGGTTGCAGAATCATGCCAGCTTCACTCAGATGAATTCTCTCGAGAAAAATATCTGGTCGAGGCAAGAATCGAACCCACGACCTTCCGAACTGAGTAGAATAGGAAGAAATACTTGATGTTTCAGAAAATAATGATGCTTCTCCAGAAATTAATAGCTGGGAAGTCATTAATATATGAATCAGGCGGTTCGACGTGGGTGCTTTGTTCACTCACTCGAATTGACTGCCGTGTAGGTCGGTGCTTCAAGCCCCAGTCTGAACGATCGATTTTTACTTGCTATCGTCCAACCCGCGTTAGTAATCACACGTTAAAAGGTAAGACCTCGTTAATCCTCACCTCGACTTTTGAGGGTTGTCGTTCGTAGGGGTGCGACAGCTGGTTAACTGAAAAAATATTTTAAACAGTTTTTTTAATGAAACTGAACTTTTACCTTACATTATCAGAGTTAGCGTTTGGCAAATACTTCAGATCCCCTCCTGATAATAATATGGTTGATGAAACACAAATAGTGGAAAATGTGATAAATATGGATTTTCATCAAGTATCTGCCAGCTCTATTAAATTATTCTGGTGGAATTTCGTTGCATTCATATCACACCAAACGTTTCAACTGTATAAATCATTTACTGGCATCATAAATTTCCTGTATCATGAAACCCTAATCGATTTGAACGTCGCTACAATTTTCGCTCCAGTTATTCGAAACACAAACTTATTTTATGCCAGTTCGCTGTGGAATTCATTGAAGTTTCATTAGCGTATGCAACCAGAGAAAATATCCTGAGCTGATATGATGGGTTGGAACCCCGAAAAGACAAGTTGCTGAATTACATGGTTCTCAAGCTACAGTTGAAACCCGAAGTTGCTGACTGGAAAGTTTATTAATAAACTCGTGCACAGGGTGCGATTATCGCTGATGGTGGAAGTTCATTCAGAACTGAATAGAAAAGTTCGAAAGCGAATATTGATGTGGATTGAATATTCAGCTAGGAAAATACGGAAGCGTTTGGAGAACTTTATGTGAATTGAATAAACAAACTGTCATGGACTTTTTTTCTGCGGAGAAGCATAAGCACTGTTCGCAGTAGCCGGTCTCGAGAGAAAGACTTCTTGAGCAGCTGTAATTTTCCACGATTTATTTAATATATTGCTCTGAGTGCAAAACATCTTCCATTTTCCTTCAATATTCCAAACTATTATGATTGCTTTTGATGTTTGTGTCAATGATCAGGAAAACGTCTATTCTTTGGATAGTTGAGGTAGTAGGTAAAGTATTGTTCCAAAAAAGATCAAATTCGAGCTTTTGATTTATTCAAATTTGCTTACCAGGGCCTGAATTTCAGTATGATTCGTAAATTTTGATGTAAATATTCTTCACAAATTTCCTCCTGAAGAATAATTCAATCCAAAGAAAACTGACCATGGTATATTTTCCTTAATATATTGAGGACCTTCGTCAGGAAGGTAATCAACTCAAATATATAACTTGGGAGAAAGGACTCCTGTGGGATATTTTCAGAAGACATCTTCCATGGCGCTCTCCTGAACTTATATAGACCAATTTATGCAGCTCTGGATTCGTACCTATTGATCTCCTGGAATATCCTCTATCTCAGCGATAATGGCATACTGGATGGTATATACTTGATGGTATACTGAAGAGGTACCAATTAATTGGTATATTTTCAAAAACTACACCTCACGATTTGATCTCCACAAACTTTATTCGCTAGCACAGTTTATTTTTGAGTGATTTGATTGATGTATATTGAGGTTGTTGCATGTTGAAGGATTCGTTCTTATGTTTCTTTCAAAATATTCTCCATCGGAGCCATGATCGTATACTAAGAAGGTTCTAATTGATTGGTATATTTCGAGGTTGTTGCTTATTGAAAGATTCGTACCTATGGATCTTATAGAGTAACCTCTACCGCAACCATGATGGTATACTGAAAAGGTTCCAATTGATTGGTATATATTGATCTTGTTGCTTGTTCAAGGATTCATTCCCATTGTTCTTCTGAAATATCCTCTACGGCAGCCTGAAAAGGTACCATTTGATTGGTATATATTGATGTTATTGCATGTTGGAGGATTTTTTCCTATGTTTCTTTCAAAATATCCTCCACTGAAGCCATGTTGGTATACTGAAAAGGTACCATTTGATTGATATATATTTATGTTGTTGTATATTGAAGAATTCGTTTCTATGGTTCTTCTGAAATATTCTCTACCGCAGCCATGTTGGTATTCTGAAAAGGTTCCAATTGATTCTTATATGTTGATGTTGTTGCATGTTGGAAGACTTGTACCTATGGATATTCTAGAATATCCTCTACCGCAACCATGATGATATACTGAGAAAGTTCCATTCGATTGGTATATATTGATGTTGTTGCATGTTGAAGAATTCGTTTCTATGGTTCTTCTAATATATCCTCTACCGCAACCATGTTGGAATTCTGAAAAGGTTCCAATTGTTTGGTATATATTGATGTTGTTGCATGTTAAAAAACTCGTACCTTTGGATATTCTAGAATATTCTCTACCGCAGCCATGATGGTACACTGAGAAGGTACCATTTGATTGGTATATATTGATGTTTTCGCATGTTGAAGAATTCGTTCCTATGATTCTTCTAAAATATCCTCTACCGCAGACATGTTGGTATTCTGAAAAGGTTCCAATTGATTCTTATATGTTGATGTTGTTGCATGTTGGAAGACTCGTACCTATGGATATTCTAGAATATCCTCTACCGCAGTCATGATGGTATACTGAGAAAGTTCCATTTGATTGGTATATATTGATGTTGTTGCATGTTGAAGAATTCGTTTCTATGGTTATTCTAGAATATCCTCTACCGCAACCATGTTGGAATTCTGAAAAGGTTCCAATTGTTTGGTATATATTGATGTTGTTGCATGTTAAAAAACTCGTATCTTTGGATATTCTAGAATATTCTCTACTGCAGCCATGATGGTACACTGAGAAGGTACCATTTGATTGGTATATATTGATGTTGTTGCATGTTGAAGAATTCGTTCCTATGATTCTTCTAAAATATCCTCTACCGCAGACATGTTGGTATTCTGAAAAGGTTCCAATTGATTGGTATATATTGATGTTGTTGCAAGTTGAAAGACTCGTACCTATGGATATTCTAGAATATCCTCTACCGCAGCCATGATGGTACACTGGGAAGGTTCCATCTGATTGGTATATATTGATGTTGTTGCATGTTGAAGAATTCTTTTCTATGGTTCTTCTAGAATATCCTCTACCGCAACCATGTTGGAATTCTGAAAAGGTTCCAATTGTTTGGTATATATTGATGTTGTTGCATGTTAAAAAACTCGTATCTTTGTATATTCTAGAATATTCTCTACCGCAGCCATGATGGTACACTGAGAAGGTACCATTTGATTGGTATATATTGATGTTGTTGCGTGTTGAAGAATTCGTTCCTATGATTCTTCTAAAATATCCTCTACCGCAGACATGTTGATATTCTGAAAAGGTTCCAATTGATTGATATATATTGATGTTGTTGCAAGTTGAAAGACTCGTACCTATGGATATTCCAGAATATCCTCTACCGCAGCCATGATGGTATACTGAAATGGTTCCAATTGATCGGTATATACTGAGGTTGTTGCATGTTCAAGATATATGATGCCCACCTCAATGATTACAGCAACCTTTCCATATAAAACCTTCTATAACGCAGCTGTACCTGGCTATACATCAGATTGGCCATGCAGGGCGAACCTAAAAAAAAGCTAAATTGTCTATCTGAATGGCGATACAGATTTTTTTCAACAACAACGTACCTTTGCAAAGTCTCTTTGCACAGGTACGTTTTTGACTGAATCCCTAATTTCTGCCGATTGGAAGTGGAAAAACAGCTTTCTACTCAAAAGTTTTATCGGGTGGGGTTGGATAATTCCGTAGCATTTTTCTCAGCACCTAATAGGATACTTTCATGTGAAAAAGATAACTTATAAAATCAGTCCAATGTTTTCAACTGTCTTGTTAGGTTCCATTTCTTTTAGATAATTGGAATCGATCACAGATCTGAAAATAAAATAAGTAAAGCAAAATTTTTGTGAAACAGTTTCATTGAAAAAATAATGTTGACAATAATATACTGGAAACTGAAAAATAATTCGGAAGGTTCAAGGTAGCAGTCATCACATCACTCTCCTCAGCAATCTACGGTATGAAAAAATAATGGAATTGTTGGGCGTAGTATTTCTAATGTTCAAGTTATATCTTTTAAATTGTCAAAGGCGAAAAACTTTTTATAAAAATTTTCTCAACCTGAATACCTTATATATTATATTTGATTTCATGACATTTCTTACCTATTTGATATTTACATTCTATCCAAAAATAGGTTATATTTCCGTTGTGTTTCTCCACGAATCAAAACGTGTTTCTAATCTATATGTATTGTTCGAAAGTTAATTGAGATAATATGAGTATTTTTGTTCATTTCTTGGGTATTTGAAGATGAAACTCAGTTATTTTCTTAATACGCATTTCAAAATATTCTACATAATCATTGGTAATGAAGTTACCAATTTGGCTCAGCTTATATATTCAATTTCATGTCTATTATTCAAACAACTGGCCCTCAACACTTCAAACTGCCTCTTCATTTATTTTTTATTCATATCAAAGCTGAATGATGAAATTTCAAAACATCAATAACAAAAGCTTTAGAATCTCTGTAATCTCAACATTTGCTTCCCGGCTTAATTTTCATATTCATATCATGAACTTCCATCTCAGTCGTATTATCGCCCATTTATACATTCCTCTCGCGTTCACTCCAAATAATCTCGCGGGAGTACATTATTTCTTATCAGAAAGTGAGCTACAAATCGAATTTTCCCTAGACTTCGGTCCCTGAAGCGTAATAGAAAGGTGGATGCCAAATATGATCACTACAAATACGTGACCGAATGACTATCCAGTTTGCTACAAAGAACATCAAATAGGGATGCATTCTACAAGGAACCACCAACGGGAGTTGTCTATTGTTTTATTGCAAGTTGATGCTACATGACTCTGTCTTCTTCAGTTCATCAAAGACATTATTGAAATGTAATTTATTTCCTTCAAAATAGAATATCTGAATGAACCATCATCTATTGGAAAAGCTATGAACCTCTCATCCACCCTCGATAATAGTGTTTTTTCTATTCAATGATCTCTCTTTGTGAGTTAATAAATTTCAAGGGTCATTATCTTCATTGTAGTAGGTAGGACATTTTGTAGCTGTGTTGACACGAAACTAATGTTCAGAAAAAGTAATTCTCTGAATGAATAGCCGAATCCTCTCGAAAACATTGTTCTTTGAGAAAATTAGCACCTGATAACCACTCGACAATGAATCTTATTTGATTAATCCCCTCCTGAGACGGATATCGCTGAAGTTTTTGTTAAGGCAATCAATCTCTTTTCGCAGCCCTTCGACTCGTGAAAAATGAGTCGAAATATTAATTAATCTCGCTTCTGAGATTTTTAATCAGCTTTGGTGATTAATTAATTCCCAGAAATATGGCTGATGAAACTGGAAATTAATTTATGACGTGAAGGAACTGGGCTAATTAAACAAAATAATCCCATTGAAGATATCAAATGTCAGAATCTTCATAAAGTCATTAGCCGTCCCACTTGGATATAGGAGGATTTTGATAATTCCAATGATGAACTCGAGTGATTTTCGTAATGACTGATAGACCTTTTACAGAGGAAATACTTTTGACAGTGCGCTGTCTCTAACGTTATTGGCAACGTTTATCAAAATGTGGACCGACAGACGGTTTTTTTGTTCTGGGGTGGAAACGTGCTTTCAATAGATTCTTTCCACTCCATAGGTTTCTATAATCCCTATAAATTCAGATGTTCCGCTCTTTTTGACTGCAGTATATATTAACAAACAATTTGAAGCTGAACTATTATTGATGAGACACCTAGTATATTTATATACTTAATGAATCGAAGAGGTTTTTTGTATTAAAGTGTATAATTTATATACACTTCAATACAAAAAACCTCTTCGATTCATTAATTTAAATAAGTGTATTCAGCTTTTCCAAATCTTTTTATTCATATACTGCCCACCAGTAGCGCATTTGTCAACAACAACGGAGTAACAGTACGGACCAATCAGAATGAACCAGCAAAAGTGCTGAACAATCAGAAGTGGTAATTCTCATAGAAACCCCGCTATCTCTCCCACCACCATCATTACCATCACCCCCATCATCCTATGAAATTATAAATACGAAAGAACAGATAGCTCACCTGTCAGTCGTAGCCGAGACCTCAAAATATTACCTTTGTTCTCGCAGTCGACGCACATACCACTGACGATGTCAGTAGCAGTAGCAAACGAAACGTTTCGTACTCACACATTCGATCACGGCCCACCTCCTCAGATTTCGTTTTCTTCAATTATACCTAAGTTGTTCATTATTTATAGTTTGAAAAAATGGAAATTATAGATGCATATTCTGATACTATCGTATCGAACTCAAAATGTTTCAATATCAGTACTTGTTTACAAAAAGGATTTGAATCTTTAATAACTTCTAGTTATTATATACGAGCGCTTTCGATAGCAGACTGTGCTATCATCTTCATGTCTATACTCAAACTGAACATTTTATGTTCTTGTTTGTTCTTTCACTTTTACACGGTTAGATCGCTTTAGTGAATTTGTTGATGCTTCATTAATTAGGGTTTGAGCATGTATTCGTCCTCCTCTTTCATCCGGATATCTCATTGAATTTGCCTGTACTTGGGTTAAAACAGGTATTTATTGTATTGGTGCCTCTCCAGGTACATTGTTTCTAGGAATGTGTACTCTTTTGTGGAGCATATTGAATGTTAGGTCTTGTTGTGTTTTGATTTGTATTTATTCTCCGATAAGTGTTCGATAAATTATAGCTTTTAAATTTATGGATGTTTAGGCTTTTCCAGATGCTCATACGGTTTCCTTCAATAACTTGTTTTATGAGTTTAATGTTTTCTGGTGGGGAAAAATTATGTTTGTTTTGTATGGCGTGTGTGACGAGGTTTGATTCTTATGTTATTGGGTTTTAGTCTTCTTTTTCATAGTTCTTCATTTATAAAAGGAGTGTACAGTATATAATGCTCGGACTGCAATAAATTTTATATCGGCATGAGAAACAAACTCAAATTCAAAAAGGAATAAAGTTTGTTGACATTAATTATGATATGCTTCTACTAATACTTGAATAGGAATCACCATCATTAGAGATGCCTTCCAGAACAGATCTTTCTCGCTCTTCTTCTTTTTATCTCTCTTTTTCCCCACCATGCAAAATCAGTATTTCTGAATTAGAATTACTATTTTGTTTGCTGATGCTACAATACAAGCTTGCTTAGGTAGCCGTAACGTTCATTAGTTCTCCTAGGATTATATATTCTCTAAATTTTATATATCTAATTTTTTTATCTTTCGTCATAGACGACTATGTATCCGTCTTATAACTTAATTGAAAATATTGTTTACAAATTCCTCCATTAACCAGTAGGCTCATCTCACATCTCACACGTAATCTCATCACTATTTGTTCATCATGCGAGCGTGTTAACTGGAAATTAACCAGTCTGTCCATCCGTCCGTCTGTCTATTCTGTGTCACCTGTTCGTTAGATTCTTTCGAAACACACCATTCAGTACTGGTATAATTTATAATCGATTCAGACGACTCTCACCGGTTACATCAATCAAAATGAGGACATCATGTACCCAGGTGCTCAGCTACGTGTTTCCTTCTGGGACCAGCCATCCGCTTTGGTAATTAATTTACAATTGTTGTTTAATAGCACGAGTGGCGGGACGAAATCGTTACCCTAATAATGTATGTTTGTGTAATCAGAAAAGCTAATCTCCATATCAAGGTTTGCTAATGTATTTGTTCTTTTATCGTTATCAGTGAGGTCAGCAATTTGTTTTATGGAAGTTGTGCTAGACGACTAGAAAACTTATTTCTACTCTAATATGAATATTTGTTGGTATACCACTAACAATGTCACTAACACTGAAGTGAAATGAAAAGTTGAAATTTTGAAAATACTGAAAATTACTGAAACAAAATATTCAAAAATGTTAGTTGAAACAGAAGAAAATTGAGCAAAAATGACTAACAGGTACATAATTTCAAAAAATGTGAGAACGCTAAATTCTGAAACACAGACCTGAAATGAAAATGAACCCATAAATTGATTGACAATCAATGAACTGTCATGTATATGAACAATATAAATTAAATGAGGATAAAATTATCAAGATGAATGAAGAAAAACGCAGAAGAAGTGAAAATGAGGAATTATGGGAAAAAAGAATAGATTTCAAACTAAACTACTTCTCACGTTCTTCCAACAGAAGTGATAACGGTGTCTGTCATCAGCAAAATTTGTAGATATTGTTCATATACAGGGTGTAACATAACTACGTTGAAATATTCAAATGACGTATTCCTGAGATAATTTTAAGAAAAAAATTCTATATGAACTAGTTTCCGAAAATGCTTCGTTTCGGAGATACGAGGTGTTGGAATTGAATTTTTTTCGCTTTTTGGAAATAACCCTTGCAAAAAATAAGTTATTTGCACGAAATTCGGTATCCGGAATTTTTTTGACGTGGGGAATCATGATTTCGTATTAATTTTCATGTAACCTCTAGAGGGCGCTGTGTACGCTGTCAGTATTTATTTCAAATTGCCCTAACTTTTTTGACAGTAAACTTTTGGTACTTTTCACAAAAAAATTCTATATCGATGCATATTACTTTATAGCCAAATTTGATTTGAATAATGTCTGCCACTCTCCGCTTGCAAAGTAAGTTAATTAAATCGAGTAGGCTATGAAAGTTTGTTTATAAGAATAGAAGTTCGTTGTTGATGTCAACAATCCTTTTGTTAGATGTCCTAGAAACTTAGCAATTCTGAAATGATATTCAAACCCACTGAAATTAAAAGACTACGTTTGCTCCCATTGCCTGTGCTTCAGCTACAAAGGTCAATTTTAAGTTTTCATCTCCCATTAAAACTGAAATACGGTGCGGTACATTTCATGGCATACGTGATCCGAACTCTAAACGAAAACGCAAATAATATGCAACGTAGATGTGTGTACTCGTACTTGGATGTTTAAATGAGATTCAGCAAAGCAAATATGGAAATTTGTGATTGCGTTTTGCTTCTATCGTTCTGGGGAGTGGTCGTTTTGCTTGTGTCCTGCATCATCGTATGAGTTGAAAGAAGGGGGAAAAGGCGGTCGTTTTTAATTTCATTTCTGTAGGTCCTTCTGGGAGGACGGGAAAATTTCATTTTCGTCAACAATCCTTATACTGATTGAATTTTATATAGTGCTTTTGATTATAAAACTCACCTTCAAAATAAAGAAATAGGTTGTAGGATCTGAAAACATTGAAAATCTTTAATAAGTTCATAATAATTCAGGAAATCATCAAATGATTCGTAGGGAATCAATTATGATGTATACCGTTGCTGAAAGAGACAACGCTGTATTTGAAAACCAACCAACAACTGTGTCAGATCTACCGCATGAGCATTCACTGATTAGGTAAAAAAATGAAAACTGGCCCCGCCAACAATAGAAAAAAGAGGCTGATGAAATTATAGTGATAACTCGAACCTATGTACAAGTATCAATTAGTTCCCGGAACACTTATAAAACTAAATTTCTCAACGAAAATGATGACCACCATGGATGGGACAGTAGCCTGGTGGGTTGACGTCTATGGTTTGTTTCTCTCACTCAATCGACCGCTGTGTGAACTGGTGGTTCAAACCTCAGGCCGGACAATCGATTTTCACTCCCGATCGTCCAACACATGTGGAGAATCACACATCAAAATATAAAACCTTGTTAGGCTTTATCTTGCACAAGTTCTCGTTCATACGAGCGACAGCTGGTTAGCAGAAAAACATATTTTTTGAACTGAGAATTTTTGTTTTGGGAGTGACTGCAGTAACTCAAATTATAATGAATCACACTTTTTCATTTCCCAAATTGTTTATTGTTTTGAAAAACAATTCAAAGATCTCTAGAATACCTACGGCTGGTCTGGCATTTTCGCACTATATACAGTGTGATCGAAATAAAGTAGCCATTATTGCTAGCGTTCTTATTATTGAAGATACGAGTTCTGTTGAACTAGAGGACTAGTAGTGTTTTTTCGATGAATAACATGACCCTTAACAGAAAAAATTTGAACATCGTCTTTACGCTTTATTTAAAAAAATGTATCAGGGTGTTCCAGAAGCTATGTTCGTTTTTGTGAGTAACTGTAATATCTCAGTAAATACTCATTCAATTTGATCAAATTGAGTGCAATTCGCATCAGTCACTTTGGTGTGACACCCAAATCAATTTGGTGGTTCCACTTATGTTTTGCTTGCGTTTACGCAGCTATTTTTATCAAGTTCTTTCTTGGTTTTTCTCATTTTGTCTTCAATCGAGGACCGCCTGCCCGGTAGACAGCTGTTTCAGCCTATTGGGCTTCGTCAGTACCGGGCAGACGGTCTTCGATTGAAGACGAAATGTGAATTATTAAGAAAAATACTTAACAAAAACAACTGCATGAAAGCAAGCGAGAAATAAGTGGTACCACCACCTTTCAACGTGTGATTCCTAACACATATGATTACATAGAATTATTACATATTATCACCTACATATTACATATTATTACATATTATTTTATACATATTATTATTATTATTATTACATAGGATTTTATATGATGCCTGGACAAAATTATTTTATTGTGACACCTATTTCACTTGCATTTTATCTAGACCTAGGATTTGTTTGTATGTTTATACCTTTGTACGTTCATCTATATGCATGTTTATGACTTAATAACTCCACTATAATCAGGACTCATCCCATCTATACATTATGTAGCAAGAAGGATCAATAAAATTCATCTATCTACCTAATGAATCAAAAGTTTTGCCAGAACCTCCGTTTCGAGAACCTCCGTTATCGCAGTCAACGCATATACCACTGATGATGTCTGCCGTAGTAGCAGACTGAACGTTTGGTACTAGAAGTTTCATTCAAAACTGTTTCAGTGATTATCATGAGAAGAAGAAAGGAAAATGCAATGAACCTATCAGAGTACAGTGTTTTCTGGAGATTTGAAAGAAATGGGTAAGTTGGCAGAAAAATGTTTTCAAAAATGAACTGAAACAGACAAACACTTAAACATTCTTTCAACTCTCAGAGGTAGCAAGATAAAAAGTCAACAGGCTATATCACGTACCTTGATATTCCAGTTATTTGGAACGAAAACTTTCTACATCCGAAAGATCAAAATGACGATACATATATCTTGACACCAATGCCCAAAGGTAGAGATTAGCATCACAATCTGTCTAGTTCTGAGACCAGTTGGCCACCGGCACCACAATATATCTTTATCTAAGTCCCCAGACGCCGTTTCCATCAATACCGTGATCCAAAATTTTCAGGGCATTTCAAAGTTTTCTCTTCGATTCGCAGATGTTCATGCGTCTCCATCTCTCGTCGACCCTGATTTATCTTCATGGCTTTCAATGAATCTCAGAGAATGGCGACGATAATTTCGAATCATGGAGAATAAAAGTGAAATGGGGGGAGCTGAACTGATGTTTCATTCAAATGGGGAAGGCCTGGTTGAAAATTCCAGAATTTTGGGGATTATTATTCATTTAATCAATTTTGCGACTGTTGTAGCCTAATGAAGTTGTTTCTCGTGCTGGCACTGCTATATTCATTGAAAGATGGGACTGGATGGTCATTCGAAAATGAGAATTTTTTTTTTCAAATCCTGAATTCAAAATCGACTTATAATTAGGAGATAAATCGATTCAGAATGTGATTCACAATCGTCATCCGTTGATGGACCTAATTTGATGGTGTAAGACAGAGAGATTGTCACTCTCGCCGATCGTACTCAACAATTGTCAACATCAAACACGGAGCAGTTCAAAAAAAGGCCACACGAAGGCTATAATCCGACTGGAATGTACCTTCATAGTAGGAAACTGTAGAGACTTGGGACCATGAACTTCACATGACGTGGCCTAAAAATTCACTATGATGAAGAAAATTCAAATATATTGCCGCATCTGGAAGTGAATTATACTAAGAATATATCAATTCATCTGTTATGGAATAATGAAGGAAAGAATCGGTAGATAAAAGTTTCTGCAGCTCCATCAACTGCATTATGGGACTGGTTCACCATAATGAACCCTCCAAAAGACTTTCATCAGAGAATAACACAAAAGAAAAAGTAGTCATTATAATCAGTGCTACTTATTCTCAAATCAACAATCGACCTTGGTTCAAATCTGAATACATTATATACTGTAGCTACACCAAAACTAATAACTGTGTTCACCGCATACCAAATGAATGCGATATCAGTAAAAGCAAGGGGAGCGAGAAGAAATCAATAAATTCGGAATAAGCAAGAAAATCTGAATCCACCAACAACATGATGAAGTTCGAAACTGAAAGATTATCTAACATGTGTGATTGATGACTTGTTCATTTTGTAGTGATTCTAATTTTGTCTAATTATCACTAGTTGATATTTAATTTTGTTGTGCAGACTATCGAGAAAATTTAAAAATTGAATAATTTGTCTGTTTGAACCATCAAAACCAACTAGTACATTATCAACAAATCTAAACCAAAACACAATAGGTATGTTTCTGAGAAAGGGGGTTATTAAGGATGCAGGTATTTTCTAGTGAGTCCATGAAAATGTCTGCCAGAATGGGACATAGTGATGAGCCCATAGAGAGACCTGAGTTTTGCAGATAAAAGTTATTATTATATTTGAAAAAAAAATGTTTCAGACATGTATCATGTAGTTATGCTTGAAGAAGCTATTGTATAGCGAAACACGTGTCGCGGTATTTGTAAAACCCTTATAGTGAAAATCATAGAATAAACTCTACTGATTAGTTTTTTGAATATGGATTTTCATCAAGTATCGGCCAGTTCCATTCAATTATGTATCAAGTAGTTTACAAAATTCGGTAGTTATATATGGACTTGTAAGACTCTTATCTAATATGTATTTCACGAAGGGAAGACATTCGTCTGTTGGAATGTGAGGAAACATTTTTTTTTACGTCGAATGACACTAGTTTTGTGAGGTTTCTGAATCTTGAATTTAAAAACTTAGACAACTTACTGGTTGAGACATCTATATATGATACAACGGGTCTGGCTGGATGTCCTTCATTGTGGAGTTTGATAAATTAGACAAAAGTGTGTTTATTCAATTCATTAAAGTGAAAGATTCTCCATAGGTTTGACAAAACAAAAACAGATGAAGGAAGAAAATAGAAATACAGAACTAACGGAAAGGATGGAAATTGTCTGTTTTTGTAAATAGAAATAAGTTGTTTGTACCAAATAAATGCAAGCAAAATTTTGATACAAAACATCTCCAAAAACCAAATTAACTTTTGAATCACCCTATCAGATTGCTCCACATGCTTATAATTTTCTGCCGGATATTATAGAAAAATCCAATACCATTTCTATCTTCAAAAGAAAACTCAAAGATTTTCTTGTTGATGAATGTCATTATCGTTTTCAAGAATTTATGTGTATAAGTAGATAATTTTCATCATCTTTTTTCAAGAACTTTTTGTCTCTGATCTCTTTTTTGACGATTCCTATACAAATTTCATAACTTTTTCAAAAAGGAAAATGAGGTTCATTATTATTATGATTAATTGCATATCTGATTGCCCACCAGAGATTTTAGTATCTTTACAGCTGGTCGGGTCTCATTTATAGACTTGATCCCTATTCAGCACACTCATCGGCTTTTACCAGGTATAGGATCAATTCATTTCGCCCGCCAATTCCTTGAGTTCACACTATTTCCAGACCAATTCCGATGTCACTGTTGAGCTCTTCAATGCGTCGGGACAAGCCATGATTCTGTAAAACATATTCCTCCGTTTTGTCTAGGCTCTAGGCAAAAAATAACTATTCCTTGCACATTGCCAAGACTGCATACACGTTCGCTTGGAAGACGAATTTGTATTGACCAAATGGGTATCTTCCCACTTGTTCGATTACGATCTTTCTGAATAACTTGTGTTGCTGTGGGGGTGAATTCGTAATGACTGTTCATCTTCCACTGTTGAAATCAAAAAGTTTGTAAACGTGAACACATTTGTTACTCGTTTCTGCAGATATTCAGCTGTAAACATCTGACATTGGACATCACAACATTCTGGAAATGACCTCTGACTTTATGCCTCCTACTGTCAACTACGAGCTGCCTTATGAAGTACTATTCCCGAGTAGAGAGGATTGGGTCCTCCGGGAGAAGGAAATATTGAGAGCAGATAGTTGTTGGTTCACAGATGGATCAAAAACACCTTGCGGTTCTGGTGCAGGTGTTTTCAGTCGCAGACCCAGGAGGGAGTTATCTACCTGCCTAGGGACTTATACGACTGTATTTCAAGCGGAAATTTACGCTATTAAATTGTATGCGGAGAGACTGGATAAATCCAACCTCACACACAAGTCAATAAAAATATTCTCGGACAGTCAAGCGGCGTTGGAAGCTCTTGGCTCCTACCGAGCAACGTCTAAATTGGTAGCAAACTGCCAAAAACGACTCTCCTCGATAGCATTCTTGGCCATTCTGACCTGGAAGGCAATGAAGCTGCTGACTCTCTTGCAAAGAAGGGTGCTGCAAGCGTCTTCATTGGACCAGAACCTATCATTGGCATCGCTTTGGGCTTGGCCAAACAAACACTGAACACCTGGATGGCAAGAAGATTTAGGGACTTCTGGCAGAATCTTCCAAGATTGGCTCACTCCAAGGCGTTTATTAACCCTTCGAAGCTTGATTCCAAACAGTTGTTGAACTACAGTAGGGATGAACTACGATGTCTA
Organism: Leptinotarsa decemlineata; assembly: GCF_000500325.1. NCBI lineage: Eukaryota > Metazoa > Arthropoda > Insecta > Coleoptera > Chrysomelidae > Leptinotarsa > Leptinotarsa decemlineata. The sequence continues at coordinate 1,140,023 of NW_019290256.1, forward strand.
ACAGGCCTTCTTACAGGTCACTGTCATTTGAATTATTCTATGCAGAGACTTGGACTGTCGGAAGACAGTGTGTGTCTCCTCTGTCTGGAAAATGATGAAACAGCAGAGCATATACTTGGGCTTGCCCCGCTGGGGACCGAATCAGGTTCTTTGAGTTCGGCAGATCCATACTCTCACCATCTGACCTGAAAGACCACTCACCATACAAACTAATCGGCTTCGTTTAGAAGCTGGGTGTATTTGGCCGAGTGTGAATAAGTGTAAGCCACAATAAACCCTTGTGGGTTGCGGTGGAGGGTCGAATAGACCCAATCATTTCAGACCTACCTACCTAGTATAGGGCAACATGGTGGTGTTACGTGCCACATAGGTCATGCCACATGAACTGTGGGGCAATGGTCATCTCACGTGGTAATGTGAACTGGCTATCGAGATCGTGCGATTTGACCCCATTAGACTTTTTCTTATGGGGCGTCCTTTAGTCGCAGATGTATATTGTAGTCCTGTTGTCCATTTGATCAATGAATAAAGTCATTTTACAGAAATATAGGCTTTTACGGCTTGCGTCAATGTTTTTTTGGCTGGTTTCCGCGTTTTGCTGTGATCTTTTTGTATTATAATCTCAAAACGTTTCAACTACAACTGCGGCAGTCATCTTTAGTGGAGTGGTCAAAGTACTCATCTTGAGTGATCAACTGGAACTGTTCACCCCTTTTATCTTCCAAGGGTAGATGGATAAAGCCCTTTTATGATCAGAGAAAAGTTTCAGACCATGAACAGTGTGATTTTCATTCAAATACCTAATTGACAGTCAGTTGAATAAAAACAAAAATCATTTTGCGATCGAAAAAACTTGTGACACTGCGGGCCCGTTTCGAACTCGTTTTGCTAATTATCAGAGACAAGCGCTCATCGCTAGTGACGACTCTCCCGACCGTTCCTGTCTGTTTGCTTCCGTTCTCGCTTGATATGAATTTAATTTGAATACGGCTGCGTCCAGAAATGACCTTTTTGAAATTGAATCATGAGGTTAAGGGTGTCTACGAGCCGAGCGTCGTTTGGGAAAATTAAATTACCCATTTTGCCCGTTCTTGAACCATTCGAGTAATTATATAAACGCATTTGTGAGCTATTATGCCTTGAGTGGATTAATTCTGACATTATGATGTTTATTTTTGTATCTTTCTCGCGCTAATTTCGAAAATATGGTTTGTTTCATTCTGTCGGGTAAATCAAATCATCCTCTACTCATTTGCGGCCGTTAAATTGAACATTACAGTACCTGATATCGTAATATGTTGCAGAGCAACACTTTATGCTTTCAAAAGCAATTACGTTTAAGCAATTACGTTTTAACTTGTTAGATTCATGACCTATTTATTTTGTAGAAATTCATATTGCTGTTGCGCTTGATATTTCTAAGGCCTTTGACCGTGTGTGGCATGGGGGTTTGCTGGCCAAACTTTAACGCTATGACTCATCGGATAATTTCTGTGCATTGATTGCCAGCTTTCTGAAAGAACGTTCCCTGTAAGTGGCCGTCGATGGATATCTCTCGAATACATTCACCATCAACGCTGGTGTTCCCCAGGGATCCATATTGCCTCCAATCCTCTTTTTATTGTATATCAACGACGAATCAAGAATCCAATATATTTTTGATAACGATAACGATAATATTTATTCATTCATGTTGCATACAAAATAGAATTAACATCTTGAAGGTAATGATGAATAAATTGCAAATCCACTGAGGACTTAACCCTCTGTGTGGTTGAATTAACAAACACAAATAATAAAATAATGTTACATATAACACAATTACTTACGTGAAACAATTTGTTGTAATAGCTAAAAAAAATAAAATATGATGAAATATCAATGTCATACATTCCCGCATTGATAGACAAAATCAAAAGTTACAAAAAAGTTAAGAAACAGACAACCACATCCAGAAAAGAGCAATCCGCCTCATTAGAGACGCAAAGAACACATGCAACCTCAGTGGCGGCTCGTCAGAGGAGGCAAGGGAGTCTTAGCCTCCCCATAAAATTTGAGGCTATCCATCGCAATAAATTAAAAGATATTGAAAAATAATTATGATCATTATTTTTTTCTAAAAATGCTTGGTTATCATTAATTTCTTATCAATTTTTTAATTTAAATACACAATATGCCCGAAAAAATAATATCACTCACTACGTAGTACGTACCACACTGTATCCTGCATCAACAAACCTCAAACGCACCGCCCATGAACGAATAACGAATAAATCATCAACCCGAAATAATAAATGACATACGTTGAAAGGGAGCCAAGCCTCCGACCGCTCTAAAAAACACAAGCTCCGCGAGACCGAACCAATCAGGAACATTCGTCCCGATTTGTAATTTTAGTTGCGGCAATTATAGCGTTGGAGGAGGCTAGCCTCCAGTTGGTATCCGTTAGTGTTCGACTGCGTTTGTTTTTCATTCAATTATTCGGACGGGATGCCGTGACGGACCGGGATTGAAAAATATTTCTGTAAATCATTTCAGTGTTTCCTGATAATATTTGTGTATGAAACAGGCAGTATTGTATTATAGCAGTGATTTTTGGTGATATTTTCAATGTGTTTTTGAAGTGTTTTCTTTCAACTTCAAAGTGTTTTCAAGTTTTCACTTTTTGGTAAGTTCCATTTATTATGGATAAGTTGGACGAAATTAAAAAATCGATTGATATAGTCGATTGGTTGCTGACAAATAATTTTAAGTCTTCATCCTATGATAATAAATTTTACATTATTAAAACTTTGGGAAGGCCTTTACCAAATTTGATTTTAATTAAAGCGTCACATAATCGACAAAATCGAGGATTTAATATTAGTTGGTACGATAAATGCGATTGGTTAACCGGTTCCATCCAAAGGGAAAAAATTTTTTGTTGGCCATGTGTTTTATTTTCCGTACAAACCGAATACCAAACGTGGTCTAAAATGGGATACTCCTATTTAAAAAATTTATCTCGTTCTACGGAAAGACATTTCAAATCTAAGGAGCATATGTTTTCGTTTTGTAAATTAAAATTGTTTAGCAAACAAAATATAGCAACAGCTTTAGATACAGCTCAAAAAGAGGTCACAATTTCTTTCAATAATCATGTTAGGAAAAATCGGTCGAATTACGGATTTTGCTTTAAATAGGTGCAGTACCCCAAAAAATATTCGCGCCTCCGGCAGGCTTTTCTGTGTGTATATAGTCTTTATGACTTTAGCCTTTCCTGTTCTCCAATGCACGAGTCGTCACTGTGCAAGCTTGATAGCCCGGAACATCGAAGGAAGGTTGAAGATTTGTCTCTCTTTTATAGACACTTTCATGAGAGGTGTTCAAGTTACTTGGCACATTTGAATCCACCAAGAGCCGAAACATATCAGAAATACGCATCGGACTATGACTGCTCATCTTTTTGAGGTTCAACTCAGTACACCTCAAACTTCACTATTCAGGAACACTTTGAAAATATGTTGTTGTTTAAAATATGTTTTATTCAGGTAACCAGCTATCGCTCCCCTACGAACGACAATTCTAGGAAGTCGAAACTGAGGACTAACGAAGTGTTACCTTTTAACGTGTGATTCCTAACACGGGTTGGGCGATAGCAAGTGAAAATCGAGCGTTCAGCCTGGGGCTTGAACCATCGACTCACACATAGCCCGATTGACTGAGTAAACAAAGCACCCACGTCGAACCGCTCAGCTACGACAATCTGGAGAACTTCGTTTATGTCAAATAAACTTTCTGGGAACGTTTTTCTGAATGGATTGAATCTCAAGCTATTCAAATCGTGAATCGCTACTTTCGCACAAGTATCGCTCTGAGAACGCCTTAAGGATTTCCCTGTAGTGCTTGTGTTTTGTCCTTAAAAAAATTCTACTTTGAAAATATACAGTACTCTGTATAAATTCATGATTGTAGATTTTGAGAGGTTCAAATTGTTAAGTGTCATTACTATCTGTACTGCTTTTTCCAATAGTTGATTCAAATTATCCATACGCAGAGATGACTTTTCTGTCCAATTTCTCCCACCACTTGTTTTCTTCAAACTGACACTGGGATCCCATCTCGTTTAAGTCGGGGGCATTGAAAAAAAAACTTTTTGACACATAAGGGAATTTTCATTTCAATAAACCATTGTACATTTACCACAGTTTAAATAATTGAGCTCACTCAATTATTTTTCAGCGAAAGTTATATTTGGATATGAAGGGAAAACGTAAGACTCTGGTGCCGGATTTCCGTAACACTTTAACATTTACAAAGGCACAAAATTAATTTCGGTTATAACTCTTGAGCCTTCATTCCCATTCAACAGTTTCATTCGACTCTCTGTTTTGATTGCCGAACTTGTTTAATCATTACGTTGGCAAGATTCATTATTTGTTTAATTCAATCATTCTAAGGATGTCACAAGAACATCCAGAGAGAAGAGATAATGGTGAATAATATGTGACTGGAATATAAATCTCGTAAATAGGCTGAAAGTAAGTGATGAAACAAAGAAAAGTCGTTCAAAAGAAAATACTGGATTTCTAAATGGTTCGACGTACCTGTCACAATATTTGTATCAGCTTCTAAATTGAACGAGATTTGAAAAGATAATGAATGATGTTGTGTCTGTATGATAATATATTCTGAAAAAATATTTGGGTTGCAGTGTGATCTGTTCAATTACAACAATTCTTTATTTCAAGCTTTCGTAAGTTTTCATTTTCTCTGTCAAGACATAGGTCTCTTTTTTTTCTATAGTAGTTTTGCAAACTACTCCTATTGTAAATAACTAGTTTGTTATTATTAAAACAACGATAAAAATAAAATAAAACAACAATAAAAATTAATTGGCGCTCCGGGGCGACTTCATTGATTCCAGTGGGGCATTTGCTTTTTCAACTGCAGGAGAACCTGGAAAAACCTGCAGCACCACATCATCTGAAGATCTTGACAACAATGTCGTCTCTCTTGTAAAACAAAATGTAGGGTGTCTCCACTACAAAAAACCATCTAGGATAGCGAAATATGTCGTGATATTTTTCAAAATAAAGTTTCTTAAGATCAAATTATTGGAAGTAGTTTGTGAAATTCTATAGTTCTCAGAAACTGTTTTCATTAAATTGGAAACTAATATAGTAGAATAGGAATTTCAAGGGAAAGAGATATTTGATCTTATTTCATTTCGAAGAAAAATATATTCATTGACAGAACTTGAATTTCCTGATTTTTTTTCATTCATATTTTTGTATGTATTCATGGTAACTTCCTTATTATCTGAGAGGCGTATCAAAAAAACTCCAAATATCCATTATATTATCCCCATCTATCACATGTTCTGCTAAAAACGAAATTTTATACTCCTCCTGAAATCACTTTTATGTCGACCCATTCGATCTTCGAGTAGTTGTTTCTTTTGATCAATATGAACTTCTCACAATCTCCACAAGAAATGTGCTCAACTATGTTGAATTCGAATTGAGTGGGTAGTAGGGTTTTTCATTCAGAGTATAAATTCGAAACAGTTTTTGAATAATATTTTATCAAGTGGGGAATTTTGATGAAAATTTTCAAATGAAATACTTTTGAGTTATTTCCAAAATTCAATTCTCAAGTATGGATGGAAAACTTTCTCAACTCTATTTGTGGTTCGCACCAAACCGTGAAGTGTGAAATAATGAGAAATATATCAACTTTAGTAAGAGGCTAATCTATCTATTACATAATTTGATAGTATCGGTTATATACTCGGACAAAAAGGTTTCCAAAAATTATTATTCTGACAAATACACAAAAAGACAAATAGCAAATATTGCTTTCACCTTTTTTTATGCTAGTTTTCACTTATTTCAATGGTGGATTTGTAATAAAAAGAAATAAAATCAAAACTTTCATCAACAACATTTCATGACAATTCTAAACAATTTATGAAACTCTTGAATTCTGAAGAATCACTATCATATAATAAGGATTAGGGGTATTATACGAAAATGTTGGTTATCAATTTAATTTTATCACTAGTTCGTGAATCTATTAAATGATTTGTCTCATTGACAAAATTGGATTATAAGTTAAAGGAAGTGTGTGACCCTTTGAGCATATAAATTTTTGATGATCAGTTCTTTTGTTGTGATTTTGTATGTGAATTTTTTGTTTTCTAATATTGTTATTAGTTTTACCACATATTTTTCTAGAACCAATAATTATTTATTTATTGTATAAACTGAAATAGTTGCCTGGAGAAACTACACCAAACAATCCAATATTGAACTAGAAACTGTACTGAAAAAGAGTATGCGATTTTTTATATGAGTGAGGCTGATGATCTTTCAGAAAATCCAGAGGAAAATCTGAATTGTTAAGCCTCAGAGTTGATTACAGACTCAGAAAACCAACACATATTCGACTTGTGATTTTCAACAAATCAAATGCGTTTATAAAAGCAATGCCTTGTATAAATAATTTGATATCTGAATTAAAAACCTTTTCTGTTGATAAAATTTGCTTTTTTTCTGTGATCCCACCTTCCTTCATGTATTCTTTGTTTGTTCCTCATTTTTCGCGCGGTTGTATTTCTGCAAATTCATCCGTTGTGAGTTTTACAAAATTCGAAGTTTTGCCAACTTTTTTCAGAAGATATCAAAACTTGTCACTGCTAGTGCTTCCTGAGGGGTAATTAACGTTCGATAATTCGTGACATATATGTTATACAATAACGCTTGTGTGAATTCTATCAAATATTCATCGACTCTGCCATGGACCTGGGTGGTTGTAATGTTGTTGACTTCAAGTTGATAATTTCATTATTGAACGAATTTTTAAAATATTCAACAAGTCTTTGTTAACTATCTCCGTTTTTTCGATTCAACGGCTTTGCTAATTTGCTGGATTATTGGTTTTTTATTTGTGCTCTTTGTTTTGTCATGTTGAAATTGGTCCTACATTCTGTCTCTAGGTGATGTCTAACGATAGTTTTGCTTTCAAGAAATTGTTTCTCTGGTATCATGGATCTGATCAGGTTTTTAGCATTTGAAAGAATATCATCCTTTGTTACTGCCCTGAAAGATCACATCCAATGAAAAAAAATCAACTCTGTTGAGAAACTGAATTGATTTGCCCGAGTTAGCCACAATAATTCTCTACGGATTTCAATTAAGGGTAACATAGATAGATTCAATTTAAAACCACCTCTCCACCTAGCTAGAATTTGGAATTCTGAGTTTAAAGCCATGATTTCAAATTTTCCTAACTTAACCTCATTCAACTTGTAATAATGTATGAGCTACCAAACAAATTTCCGAGTTTCATGTTAAACTCAAATTAATTAAAAATGTTTGGCTTCTCCCCTTTCGGGCAATGAAAATATAAAAACACAGAGTTTTTATTTTCAGCATCATGATTCAGTAACAATCTTCGTATTTCCAGACCCTCTCAAAAAGTCGCTTCTCAATTTCTCGCATCCAATTCAAAAATCCGTCTCTTAAAAAATCACACCGTACCTTACTTTGCAAAATCTCGTTACTGCAGACAATGGAATCACAGTTTATTTAACAGGGAAAATGTTGAAAGTCACCAATTACGAGACAAGAAATCCCTCAAATTACGCTCGAGTTCTCGGGAGATTTTCTGAACTTTTTCTGCTCTCTAAGCTTGATAAACTTTGCTGGAAACTCATTTGAAATTCATATTATATCTACCCTTTTCTGAAATCATGAACGTTCAGACGGGATTGTGACAGAGAGCAATGAAAGTGCGTTTGAAAAAAATGTTGAATCGTACTGGCATGTGACATATAATCAAAAAGAAAAGAAAAATGATCAAAATGGAAGGTACTTTCAGATACCAAACTAGAAAGAACAAAGGTCAATGGTGGTTTTTTGTACCACTGCTTGTCGACCTTTACTTTCAGGCCAAATGCACTGTACTTTCAATATACTTCTTTAATTAACGACTTGTTTATTTCGTGGAAATTCATGTTCACTGAGGATACACTATAAAAACTACAAAACACACGTTTGTCTTCCTAAATAATTAAGAGAATAATCTCATTTTGAAAAACTTTCTTTCACAAAAACATCTTGTGTTCTAGTTTATATATGTAGATGACATATTAGTAGGCTTTGATGGTTGAACGAAACAAATAACTCATTACTTGAAATTCCTCAATAGTCTACACTCTACATAACAACCAAAAAAATAAGAAATTGAAATATTGATAAAAACTGAAAATTAAAAAAGTGATAATGAAAGTGATAACTGTTATCGCCCGAAGACGATTGTAGATACTAACAATCGAAACGTCGTACATAACTTGGTTTGGAATCGTTTAATTTTTATTTTTCATTTTTTTGTTAACAATAAGTTTCAATTTTCAGCTTTCATTAATGTTCCTATTTTTTATTTTTTTGGTTGTTGTTTGGTTTTATGTTATTTCTTTGTAATTTCAGTTTTTTTGTTCAATAAAATTGTTAATATTTCTTCAGGAATATCAAATCAGTTTATATTATATTAGACAATGGAAGTCCGAACTGATGAAAAACACCACGAAACATTGTCAACCAGCTTCAAACAAAGGTAGCTAACTTGTTTACTGCTACGCTAGCGACTTGGTTCGCGATTGAGGCAAACTAGAAGTTGATTTGATGAGGTGATACCCAAAAACCAGCAACGCTAGATAGAAAAATATACATAACATAGGAAAATAAATATACTACATTTGTTTGATGGGAAAAGCATTTTGGTTCCACCCAATTTTTCACTATGTTGTATCGTAGCAGTCTAATAGATCATCGAAGTATGGCTGAATATTAGACACTCCCTTCAAAACTTTTTTTCATGAATTTTCCTTTGAAACTTCATCAACAAGATAGAAATATTTACCCGAAATTCTGTTTCAAATATTTGAATTCTCAAGTTCAGTTTCCCTAACTTCATCCAGACAAATTGGAAATGGTCGTATTTGGAGTGGTCGGAGTTAACGATATAAATATATTGTTTTTACCTTATAGCTCATTGTAATCGTATTGTATTGTGATTTCACTTATATTCCTGTTCTGTAGTTGGGTGTAACCTGTAGAACAGTGTATAAATAGTTATGTTTTATGTTCATATGGTAATGGGGGTTAATTTGTCATAATGAGGATTGAAAACGTTAATGAGTTATCAATTTAATTTTTTCTCACTGATTATTCCATTTGCATTTCGGACTAGTTCACCAATGTTTTCCTCATTTCCTGATTTCATTTCGGTAACTCTTCATTTCAAACTTTGGCTTAATTGAATCAAGGATACCAACAGTAATGTTATGAATCATGCCCTTGAGAAAATGATGCCGGCCGCCAGTGGTAGCCCTGAACTAATAGTGACGTGGCCAAAAGCGCGCCAGTCCGGCCAAAGTTTCGCAGTTGTTTGATGTTTGCGGCCGTTCTAGACGTGGCGAGAATAATGCTGCAGGCTTCGAAGGAATTCTAGCGAATATTCTATCCATGTTCGAGGCCCTTCGATTGTCATTTATAAACGCTACGTACGAACCTATCAGTATAGCTAATTCGAAGTGACAGTGCAGTACGCGGAGCGATCTATGAAGGCGATAGAAATTTGAATAAAAGTTGAAGTTTCAGTTGAAGCGCTTTATTGTATTGAAAGCGAAATAAAGTTGAGTTTGATTATGTTCAGTGTAGTTAATGATTGGTTAAACCACAGGGAAAAAAATAATAGTAAGCTAGTGAGTGACATAGAAAGGATGATAGTCGAAGAACCAGGTTTCTGTGAATATTTTGAATCGAATATTATGGATAAGTAGAGCATGCACGAGTTGTTCGTAGATATTAGTTTCTCATATTTCTTTGCGAGAGTCCTATTTGGATTGCATCCTTTATACGTGTTTGATGTCAAGCACCGTTCATAATGTTGTTTGTCATAATATGCCGTTTTATATCTGTTATTATAAGTAATAAAAACGAAAATGAGTTTTGATGCATGTAGTTCACAGTTCCACGTTTCATTGCTCTAATTTCAGTCGCACAAAATTCGGTTTAGTTATTTCACTCCTCGATTCAGAATAGATATCTAATGCTCAATCAATTGTGGAAACGGTTTAAAGGAACGTGCCTGTCCCGCAGACCGTGTTTTAACAGCCGTTATCTGCATCTTCTCAGAAAAGCGGTTGGGACGACATTTGACGCTTGACGCAGATAACTGCAAATCAATTTTACGGCATTTTCATACTCAAATGCTCGGGATTTATAGGCTGATATAGTTTGCCTGATGTGCAAAGACGCGTTCGATTAATCCCAACTGATTGGAAGCGCTCAAAACTCATTAAGTGGAGTCAGTAACGGGTTGAAGGTGTTATTTCGAAGGAATTTGCTATGCAGATTGAGGATTTTATGTCATTCGCGCCTATTCCTCTGATTCTGTTCAAATACATTTTTTTTTGAAATCACTCAACTACAAAATGCACGGCATTCATGCAATGCATCATTTCATTGAAAACATTTCAATTGTAACAATATATGCAATACTCGGACAGATTGGTAGGTAGTCATCTATTCATAACAACCACTCTGTTTCTTTAGGTTCATTCTGATACGTCATCAAAGTCAATCTAGTTAAAATTCAGTTTCAGAAGTAAATTTTCCACGTGGCTTTTTGAGAAACCATAGAAAAGTTCAGAAACGAAGAGGAGTATAGGATCCAATTTAGTGAAGATATCAACTTTTTGAAAAATGAGAAGTGAAACTTTTTATGTTTTTGTACCACTTCAAGTTGTAACTAACGTTACTACAGTTTCGTCCTATAAGGACAGTTTTTAAATAATACAATGAACTGAAATTAATTGATAATACTGGCCCCTATTTATCTAAACATCACTATAGGTAACAACAAAGGTAGTTAAGTTAATTGAGTACCTGAGATTTGTTTACCTGTGACAATGTGGAAACGCTAATTTGAAAACCGGTGAGTAAAATAGATCTATTTGACAATTTAGCAGGTTACATCCGCAATGCTTATGCTCTTAAGTCTCCAATGATTTCGAATAATCGAGTTTCCAACCCATTCTTGCATAGTGCAAAATTCCCGTATCGTTTAGATTCGGAAACTTGTGGTTGCAAGCCAAGGAATGCAGATGCATTCTAAATACTGTTTGTACAGCTTAAGATATGATGAAGATTTGAAAATATTTCGACAGTATGACTTTCAATTTCACCTTGATTTCAACCGACATAACTTTTGTTGATTTCATAGATCATTTTATTCGGTAGCAGTTTTCTGGTTTCACTGGTTTCTGGTTTTCACGCTGCTCTCATTACATGAATGTACAATGAAGAAAAATTTAGCAATGATGAATTGTTGCAAGTGGAAAATGTCTGGGTATTCCAAGCAAACTGTTACAGTGGCGGTTGGTGTGCTTGTCGTATAATCCAACAATCGTGGAGATCTACGACTAATTATTTATTTCGAAAAAAGTTTCATAGCTGGAACTAGAGCCCAAATACAACTTATTCAGGAACCATTACCAGACAGCGCCATTTAGACCGGTTATAAGTGTCATCAGTGGTGCTAGACTGAACCACAAATGCATTTCGCTCACCAAAAGACAGATTACTTCACTCTTGCGACAACAACCTCGGCTTTTCAAACCACCTGACCTTTGCCTTCATCGAATCAAGTGTGTTCAGATGGCAGTATGGCAAGTTTATTATAGCTAGTCACCGTAATTGAGTATTGGGTTTAGAAGTTACTGACACCAGGTGCAGAGACTCCCATGCATCTCCTGTCGGCCAAATGATTTCAGCCCTTATTCAGTGGCCTAATGTTGATCTGAGAGTACCCCTTGACACTCCTATGGTACTGACGAGACACCGGTGTTGCCTGAGGGGGAATTTGAAACGGATGTGAAGAATGGGAATTGCCGATTTCATTGAAACTCTCTCAGAGTCCACAAACTCTACTAATAGTTGGTCAAATTATTAGAAAACTGGAATAATGTTTTAACCACGCTCCAATATCGAGATCATCGGCTTTCCTCAAAATGGTAGAAATCTCAGCTGGACAAATGCAGGAAGTTGTCTTTCTTGATTCCAATAAATCAATGGATGTAGCCGTTACTATGTGGTAGAAAATCATAATGAAGAAAAGAGAATTGAAACTTTTTACCACTTCAATTTGTAACTTATGTTACTGCAGTTTCGTCCTTTAAGGACATTTTCAAACTTAAACATTTAACCGATAATGTCCTTGTAGGACGAAACTGCAGTAACGTTAGTTACAAATGAAAATGTTGAAAAAACAGAAAGTTTCAATTCTCTTTTCTTCATTTCTTGATTCCCTATTTTTGCTTTGGGGCACACGATTTCTGGATCCAATGACCGCTCACTTCACAGTTGTGAAGAGTCTTCATTAATTGATAATGCTGGCATATTCTTCAAATGAATCGGAGCTACAGGTACAAGGCATGATCAGTAAACTTCGTCAAGACGAAATAATAATAATAATGATATAAGTAACAGTTTGACAATTCAAAAAATAAATGGAAATATGAATACAAACTTTCAATACAGGTGGTTGAAGATGACTAGTTCTTTCTATCCTCAGGAAGTTTTTCACATTTCTCATGTAAAATGATGAGAAAGTAGAAACGCAAAAAGTTTTTCAAAACACCTTTCAGATATTTTCACTAGTTCACATGTCATATCATCTACTTCCTGAGGGAAGAATTTACCTTTTATGTACCAATGTATCGGTCTCCAATACTTGAGTATTTTTTTGACCACAGGTCTAGAGAAGAACCCATGGCTTGCCGAGGCCGCTAACTTTTATGAGGCGCAGAGCCGGGCTTTTGAATTTCTTAATCAGTAGTGAATCTGCCTTTTTTCAAAGCTAAAAATCATACTTATACTCCCTCTGTGTACATTTCTGACAAAGTTATAGCAACGCAAAGATAAAAATTCCTCGTCGGTGCCCACAAACAAACATTACACGATATCACTTGCTTCCTCTAAATAAACATCAATTCCCAAGAATCGAGTTGAAGTCCTCAATATTTTCTGTTATATAACTGGAAAATCGAATTTTTGGATCAGCGAGTATAGCTACTTATCATAAGCATGTACTCTCGTGGTATCTTCATACTTACGGTAGTCACTGATATGAATAGAAAAAGGAGTGATAGAAGTAGACCTTTTTTAAGAGACAAAACACAAGCACTACAGGAAAATCCTCAAGGTCCACTAAGAGCAGTGCCTTTGCGAAAGTGGTGATTCACATTGGATTTGAATTGCTGGAAATCAAATCCAATTGAGAAAACGTTTTCAGGAAGTTGCACCTCAAAACGATGAGCAGCCCCGATCTGTCGCATATTTTTTAAATGTATGTGCCGCTCTTGGTGAAATCAAATTTGCCAAGTCACTTGAACTTTTCCCTTGAAATTTTCTATAGTATAAACACAAATCTCCAACCTTTCTTCGATGTACTAGATAATCGAGTTTGCAAGTGATATTCGCGTCTACAATCAGGCGGATAGCTCTTTTCAGGATAGAAACTAGCAACCATAGGGAGCTCTATACATGAGAAGAATACTTCGAAGAAGGCCTGATCTGAGCTTTATAAAGCATCAAAAGTTGCTGAGGTATGTACAGTTTTCTGGTTCGGAACAGTGTTCCAAGCTCTTGAGAAGCAGCACTTGCAATGCTAGCGACATGATTGTGTCAAGACATACTGGTGTCCATTTTAACCCCCGAAAACTCATCGGAACTTAATCCAGTTCGGAAACATTTATCTTCTTGAAGAAAACAGATGCATTGAATTGAACCTGGTTACTTTCACCAAGACAAGTGTGCCGCCATATGTTAGATTCTTGGTTTGTTCCAATGACTCTTACGTATACAATAGTGAGAGGGATGGAGAGAGTGTTCCCCGGGGAACACCAGCGTTGATACTAGATGTTTTCGAGAGATATCCATCGACGGCGACTTGCAGGAAACGTTCTTTCAGAAAGCTGAAGAGCTACACACAAAAAATGATTCGACAAGCCATAGCATCGAAGTTTGGCCAGCAAACTGTCATGTCACACACATTCAAAGACCTCAGAAATAGCAAACGTAAGAGCCCTTGACTCTATATGTTTCTCGATTGCGTTATTCCAAATATGGGTGACATACTATAAAAGGTCGCCTGTTTCCGAAAGCCAGTTTCATGATCGCTCAAGATGTTAAAGCCTTCCAAATAAGAATATGGTAGTTCATGGCTTTCCCCATGATTTTTTATATAACTGATAGCAAAGCGACTGGTCTAAAGTTTCTGGAAGATTTTTCTTTCCCTTCCTGGAAATAGATTGAATGCGAGCAATCTTCCAAAAAGTACAGAAAACCTGCTATAGACCTTTATGGTACGCCAAAAATTTGAAAAGAAATGAGGAAAATGATCATCAAATGATTCTGTAACCTTCCTGAGAATCAGTGATCAATGAATTAACCTCTATTATTTTCCCAAATAAAAGAATCAATGATACATACAAATGTAGAAAGTCCATAAAACCCTCCGTACAAAAAAGCCTTTTGATAGGATGATTTCTACTCGCCCATCTTTTGCGGAGGTCACAACAAAGCATCGATCAATTGAAGGTTGTGCTGGACACTTGCCAAATGACCCATGTCCCCATTTCGCTCTTATGTCACTACAAATATTGACAAATCGCGCGGAATCGCCCAAGATTCCCAATATTACGGTCCTCAGTCTCTCATAATCACGGCTCTGATATACTCCAGGCCCTTGGGGAAATTTCGCTCATCTTGTTGTTACAGAATTCTCGTCAGAAATGAGTTATGACAGTGAGATTGTGTGATTTTAATATACCCCTGACGACCTTAACACTGCTGTTGACTACGCGATATGCTATATTTTTTATCAAGAAAGACAAGTTTGATGTTGATAGGAATTTTGTTTTTTTTTGCTGTACACGCAGAAAATGTTCAATATAGCTTTGAAGTACAGCTGGATATCAAAACCTTTAAAGACCAGTCATCCACGAATACTTGATGCTATTTTTTATTGTTACGCTTTGACGAGTACATCATCATGTACTCGTCAAAGCTATTTTTGTTTCCTCAAGTTTTTTACTGTTCTCTGGGCTCGAATATGGATACTGTAAGATTTTTAGAAACTCGTCGAAGCTATTTTTGTTTCCTCAAGTTTTTCACTGTTCTCTGGGCTCGAATATGGATACTGTAAGATTTTTAGAAACTCGTCAAAGATATTTTTGTTTCCTCAAGTTTTTTACTGTTCTCTGGGATTTAGAAACTCGTCAAAACTATTTTTGTTTCCTCAAGTTTTTTACTGTTCTCTGGGCTCGAATATGGATACTGTAAGATTTTTAGAAACTCGTCAGATATATTTTGGTTTCCTCAAGTTTTTTACTGTTCTCTGGGCTCGAATATGGATACTGTAAGATTTTTAGAAACTGGTCAAGGCTATTTTTGTTTCCTCAAGTTTTTTACTGTTCTCTGGGCTCGAATATGGATACTGTAAGATTTTTAGAAACTCGTAAAAGCTATTTTCGTTTTCTCAAGTTTTTTACTGTTCTCTGGGCTCGAATACTGTAAGATTTTTAGAAACTTGATTTTTTGAAATAGAAAGTTCTGCTAATTCGACTGAAAGATGCCATAAAATCGATTCAAAACTTATATTAAACACAATAAAATTATTTTTCATTAGATTTTTTTCTATGAACGACTTTAGATAGATCTTGTTGCAAACTCCAGCAGTAGTCTGCCATCATATACGAGTTCCACTTCACCTGATAACGCTCTTTTGTTGTCAAAATATCCTGATGGAATCTTTCACCTATCTCCTCACTAAAATCGTCTAGTTTGTTTTAATACAAGTGCACAAATTGAATTTTCGTGGTCACGTTTCACCATTTGAGTTCTTTGTTTAGACGCTCTATTCACTTTCTAAACTGCCCTCTTGGGTCGGGGAGACGGGCTTATATTGGTAAAAGGTCCTTCCGAGAATATTGTAGACTGTTCGGTACTCGACTAGAGTTTTACTGTTGGTTGCATTCTTTCGCGGTGAGGTCATGTGTTTTTTTGATGAACCGGCTGGCATATCGGTCAGAGACGGCTTTAGATTAATTACAGTATACATAGAGTTATTTGTTGAGAGGTATTCTTTTTTCATTTTCAATGTAGTTTTATGATGAATCCTTCACAATGTTTGTATCGTCTGATGGAAAGTAAATTACTATTATTATTATCATTCATTCATCATTCTGCGGGGGATTGTCCTCGCTGACTTGTTGTTTCGAAAAAAAAATGTATTTTGATAACCGCCAAAGTGAGTTGTTATTTATTTATTGTTATTGTTTGGTAAAATGAAATTCCATCTACAACTGCGGCAGATAATAACAGAGGCAATGAGACAAATAATAAATCAGTACTTCGTTTTGAAGAAAAAAATATTAGGCACGAAACCCTGCTAATGTTAGTGATAAATTCAATAATCTGAACCTTATATTCGATTCATTTCAAAATCTTGTTTCATTTTAGACAGATGAAAACCCAAAAATTATAAAGACGATAGTTAGAACCCAGTTATATCTCTGTGTTTTGCTTCCACTCCCTTGCACTTGTAAACACTCGACGACTCACCTCCTATAATTTTTCTATTCAGACCGTCATCCGCAGTGAATATCGACCGCGTTGGCAACACACTCAAAGAAATCTAATCTAGGACCGTCGGGCGAACTTCGACCATCAATTCTCACAAACGAGGTACAAGAGATTTTCTTGGCATTCCTCAGGTTGCCATTGGGGCCATATATCTGAGATTCGATGAATACAAGAAACTCCGGATTTCAAAAGTACGAGGGTTACAATGACGATTCCACAGTTTATAGTTTGTTCTCATCTACAAATTAACTTCAAAATATATCATAACTACAACAGTATTCCTTGAAAGAGAGTTTTTGAGGAGGAATAGATGCTCCTCATTGTCCTCTGTGTGTGTAACATTTCACAATTTAGAAAATTAACAGTGTTGAATCTAGAGTAAAATGGATCCAAGAAAGAGGATAAAAATCTGAAGACAATGTACCAGACAAAACCTTCTTACCTTTTAACGTGACTCCTAACACAGTTGCAGAATCATCCCAGCTTCAACAAGATAAATTCTCTCGAGAAAAATATCTGGTCGAGGCGAGAATCGAACCCACGGCGTTCCGATCGTGAGTCGGGCGCACTACCACCGCGGCCAATTCCACAACAACTAACTCATGCAACTTCATTTTTCGATCATTCAAAACGATTTTGTGTTTTTTATGTTTTTCGGCGTTACTTCTTCATTTGGAGGTCCACTGCGTATCACCAGGTGAACAACTTTACTCAACGAAATGTATGATGTCATTCGATTCCTCTCAGCTATAAAGTTGATTTCCATTTGACGTTGGTCATTCTGGCCTCCTCTATTATATTCTACTCTTCTTCTAGTCAGGAAAACATCTTAATATGGTTTGAAGTTTCCCCAAAATTTTAAAGATAGGTGACCCCAAATGTTGTTAATAATATCAGCACAAACTATGACAAATGTGTACATCGAAAGTGTTAAGAAAGAACAAAGTTACTGCTACAAATATGTTTACCATTCTGATCCTATTCTCATTATTTCTTTGGAGTGAGACTCCCGAGTTTAGAGTTTTCAATTTTCAATTCAATTAAATTTCATTTTCAATTCGATATAACAAGATACTACATAAACAAACATTATTATAACAGTTATCCTTTATTATCCCAAGGGTTCTCCTAAGCACTCGAGGCGCTTGTTTTGTGCATCCCCTTGGAATAATTTAGGATTTTCATTAGGTGAATAGAATGAATGGTAATTATATTAAACAAATACAGATATCAAAGAAAATATACATTCTATCTAGTTAAATTCTTGTAGGATATGATAAAATTCACTCAATGAATAATTCTCCTTCCTTTGGGATTATTTTTTTTAATTTTACCTCATTTTCTCTTCCTTTTTTCGCCTTCTTTAATTTATGATTCATGATCTGGTTCATTTTTTTTTCTCTAATCTTACATTTCCCTCTTCGGAGCGGTTGATGTGGCAAGGATCCATGTCTTTATTCATATTTATGTGGTTCGTTCATATAAACTTATATACATACACAAATTACACACGTACAGACATATAATATGTCAATCTTCATCCATATACACAACTGACTTTTAATCAACCATATATATTTTTCATAGTAACTTCACTAGTGATAGATAGTTAAGGTTGATGAATTGTTTTATACCAGTTTTATATTTGTTAAATAAGAGGTTTTCTTTCAAACTGCGATCTAGTAAATTGTAAAATTTAGGACCGAAATAGAAAATTGTTCGTTGTGTATGAGTTTGTTTAAACATGGGAATTACTACATTTAAATTTTCGATAGATCTAGTATTTTTTATCTTTTCGCTATAGTGAAGATGTTTATTATTATAAATCCATATGAGACACTGATGAATATAAATACATCTTATGTTATATAACTTGATTTCTTTATAGAGCTGTTCTGTTGAGTAGAGTTTGTTTTTCCTAAGAATTATTTTGATTATGGTATTTTGCATGGCTTAGAAGCTGTACAGGTTGCAGTCAAATGTGCCACCCCACCCGAAGATACAATACCTAATAACCGATTCTGCTAAAGATCTATATACCGTCATTAAATTTTTAATGTTTAAGATTTCTCTCAAATTATACATTTTGTGAGTGAGCTGGCGGAGTCGCTTTGTAACATATATGGTATTTTCGTCCCATCTCATATGCTGATCCAGAACTACACCAAGATATTTTAACTTTGACTCTTTTTTTATTGAAGGGCAATCACATTGCTTCTTTTGTGGACATTCGGAGGTATATATTTTTAGGGCAGTGCCAATTGGTTGATCGTTTTTGAGAAGCGTGAAACAAACGAATTTGGTTTTATTCAAATTCAAACTGAAGAGATTGTAGTTCAGCGATATCTGGATATCCTTCATACCATTTGCTGCTGTTTGATATACTTGTTGCCATGTTTTGCCAGAAAAGATGATCGCCGTGTCATCACCTTGAATAACAGAATGGAACTGAACGTATTTTGTGAAATCATCAGTAGTATGTATCTCCATCTCTGCTTGGTCCACAATTATGAGATAACATGGATTGGAGGCTGTTTTTAAGACAGCTTCCCGATCGGCTTCATGTTTGATATTGAAGGGAATGGTCACAGTTGAAGCATGTTGGGCAAGTAATCCACATCAAAGCCGCAGAGGCTGATACACTTCTATAACTGAACAAACGAAGGATATGTATCGAAGTCTAGTTACTTTCACTGTTTCACAGATTTTTAATTCGAAATTCTACACTCGGTATACCTTAATTTCAAAACATCCGGCGCGAAATATTGTAAGATATTTTTCAAAGAGATCAGCGTTTATCTATGTGCTGTCTAACTATTAAGAATCATCTTTAAGCGATCGATTCGTTGCCTGATATTTTTGATTATTATCCTCTGAAATTGGATTCAAAAAACAGTTATGACTTGTTGATATTCAACTCAGGTTGTGTGTTGTGAATAAATTCATGAGTTTTCATACTTCTTGACTGAACTTTTCAGACCACTTTCTGAAAGTTTATAATCTTTGTCATGTTTTTTGACTTTGCAGCTTAAGTGCTACTCTTTGCTGGCCTCCAAATAATTTGATCATGAATAGACATCGTTTGTTTGAAGGTGATTGACAATGTTTCATGATGAATTTCACTAGTTCGGACTTCCATTGTCTACAACTGAAAAAGAAGAATTAAAAATGAATAGCTGAAAATAACAATTATATTAACCAAAATAAACCTGAAATGAAATAATAGTGAAATAAAATACAAGTAAAAATAGAACAATTGAATGAATAAAAATAAAGAAATGAAAAAAGAAAATAAAAATAAAAAGTGGAGAGATTCCAAGTCACGTTAGTTCACGACGTTTCGATTGTTAGTATCTACAATCGTCTTCGGGTGATGACTGTCACAGTCATCAATTGTTCTACTTTTACTTGTATTTTATTTCACTATCATTTCATTTCAGGTTTATTTTGGTTAATATAATTGTTATTTTCAGCTATTCATTTTCAATTATTCTATTTTAGTTGTTTCAGGGATTTCAAATCATTTTATATAGTAGACAATGGAAGTCCGAACTAGTGAAATTCATGAATAGACATGGTATTTTCCATCTGGGTCATATTCGGAAAGTAACTGAGAATCTACAATGTTTCCGAAAACATGGTATATTGAGACTATAAAGAAAAGTTTGAATGAATCAACGAATGTTTCTCCTTACGAATATGGATGCTATGGATAACGAAGACATTATTCTCACAGATTACTTAAATGATTATTTCGTAATTGTTTCTGAAAATCTTATTAATTCCTTACCATCCCATAGCATTGATGTATCCTGTTACCTCAAATTCGTTCCAGTTCAAGGCAACTCATTTTTTTCTGAATCCTGTAACGGAGGCGGAAGTTTGAAGGACAATACTTCTTATGAGTCGTTCGAATAGCTGTGATGCTTATGATATTAACATCAAAACTTCAAAAGATTCTCCTGGAAGTATTTTGAATCCTTTCACAATCCTCATAAAGGAATGTTTTTGTCAAGGTGTATTCCCCACTGACTCCAAATCATCTATAGTGATTCCTATTTTTAAAGAAATTGATAAAAAAGACTTTCAAAATTACAGATCCATTTCTATAATCTGTATTTTTGGAAAAGTTTTCGAAATAATTCTAGAAAACCGTTTAAGTGCACATTTCTAAAAATTGAATTCACAATAAATTAAACACCAATTTGGTTTTCGTTTAGGTAGATCAACAGTTAACGCTGTCTGTCAAGTTGTCGCTGCATCATAAAACGGCTCGAGGAAGGTGAACATAGTATTTTAATTTATGTGACCTAATGAAAGGTTTCGATTGTGTCTCTCATAACCTACTCTTCGAAAAACTGAATATTTATGATATAAAAAGTCCTTAGCTTGTTCCATATATTCCTATCTATTTATTCTTGATCACTAACATCATCATACTTCTCGAACTAAAATTTGAATCGATTTTCATTAATATTTTATAGTGTTCTTATACGTGATGATAAACTCTGTTTTTTACACGCTTTATATTAGCTTCACCTGTATGTATGTATGTTTGTTTGTTTGTTTGCTTGTAACTCCCAAGCTCGGGATCTGTATTGGAAGATTCATCGACATTATTATTACTTGATCTATTCGCGGGCAGATGGCGCTGTACGTAACCTCCTTGATAGGTTAAGAAAATCAAAATAAAAGATGGATTTTGAGAACTATAAGTGTTAGTGAAATTTTGTACCACAGATGGAATATTTAGATATTGGAATATTTTCGATTACCCGTGATTTAGTACAGGAAAAAGTTTTGAACGAAAGATACATTTCAAAATCTGATTCGATTATTTGAAAGCAAACCAGAATATGGATTTCAACACTGGAAACGTTATCGTAAATTGTACATCTGAAAAACTCAGTTACTTAAATATTCAAAAAAACGAAAAATTTGAATTAAGGTAATTTACATACATATCAAATCAAAAGATTGATTTGATAGACAAAATTATTCAATGAAAAAATATTTTGAGTCCATTAATATTTTGATTTAAACTTCGAATCAAAACATCAAGACTGAATTGTTTTTTGAAATTATTACTGCAAATTTTCTCTTTACTTCGAAACAAATTTTACAACTGTCGGCCCTCTGTTGGAGACTCACCATACTACCTACATCTCAGTATTACCATTGTAGTCTATATACAATGGTATTACTATAGAATTTATCACCCCAAACTTTATTATGTTGTTTAAGAGGAATTTTACATTTGTGCGCCGTCTGTTGAAGATTTATAATACTTGTGACTAGAACTTTGGCAATAAATCGGACTAATAAGTGAAAAATAAATATAGTTTCAAAAAGCTAAAAATTACGCTATTAAAGAACATCGAACTAAAAATTTAAAAATATTTTTTTAATAAGCTTTAAACAATAACGAACGAAAAATACTAGTATAACTGTGAAAAAAGCGTGGGCGCTTTGGGCTATTTTTTTTGTTTATCAAGCGTCCGTCGCTTTTTTACAATAATACTAGTATTTTTCGTTTGTTGTTGTTTTAAGCTTATTTGAAAAAAAAAATTAACTTTTTACTTCAATGTTCTTTAAAAGCGTGTTTTTCAGTTTTTTAAAACTATATTTATTTCTGTTATCGAAGTTCAAGAGCATTACCTTTCCATTACATTATTTTTCCATTTCGATTCCATTCCGAATGTTTTGAATATATACAAACTGAATGAGAAAGACTGAAAGTAATCATTTCTAATGGGCCTTATTATTGTCAATTCGTATCTGGAAGGATATTCTATACATGATCTAGGTTCACATATTTGTGGAATTTTTTTTTTTCAATAAATTAAAAGGGTTGAATTTTGAGTAGCGAATAATTTTTGGAAAAGTTTTGGCTTTCTACTATTCCATTTTGATACAAAAAATGTGAAAATCCTCCAAAGAAAGAAAGGAAGCAATCCATTTCAAAAGCAGTACCTATACATATACATAGATGTGTAGATCATGCAGAGAAGTAACTTTCAGAAATGAACTGAAAGAAGAAGCCCTCCTGAAACAGCTACTTTCATATAAAAATTGAATTACACGAAATCAAAACTCTTTCGAAACAAATACTTTTATATGAACACTGAATTATACAATAAACACTTTCCTCTATACAGTTTGTATTCCAAACATTCATTATAGAATTGAATCAGATATCATTCACAGGATTCCTCCTCTCTTTAAGACTCCCTCATATAATCACGGAGGAGTGTGAGTATCAATGAAAACTGATACCTTTCAAACAATACTACCTTTTCAATGTGCTGAAAATCATTCCATGGAATTTCTCGAACATACCTTGACTCCCCCGTAAAACGAAGATTCTATGAATACGAAAAATCCCAGGATGGTTGTGTAGACAAAATGCTGTTTTCTTTCTCATGTATTATTCATAGTTCGAATGTCGTTGACTATTTTCATTGAACGCTTTGAGCGGAATGTTTGTGTAGGTGAAAGTTTATTTTTTGCAACCGTGAGCTCTGCACAAACACAAAAGAGCCTCGGTAATGAGAAAAGAATAGTAGCGAGAGACCAGAGCTATTTCTGGAAGCCCTAGAATTCATTGATTACAACAATGCAGGTACAAAAACAAATACGATGTCTGTTCAAAAAATAAGGCGAAATTTCATTTTTCTAAAAAATATTCATTTATTCTATTTTGTCCCCTTCAAAGAAGTCTTCTTTAGATCCGAGTATACTTGTGCTAGCGTTTTTTCCACGCTCGAAACAGTTTTTGGAATGTCTATGAGCTGTCTCAGCGATTCGGTTTTCATATCCTCAATCGTCGCAAAGCACCGTGTTTTCAGAACAGAAAAAGTCAAAGGGGGCCAAATCTGATGAATACGGTGGCTGTTGTTTTTGGCCAAAAAAATTCGAGCAAGCAATGACAAGTGAGCCGGTACATTATTGAGCAACTTCAAGATAATCTGTTTAAATCTGTTTCAATCTGTTTTTCCGTTAACCAGCTGTCGCACCCCTACGAACGACAACCCTCAGAAGTCGAAACTTGTGCGAGCTAAGGATTAACGAAGTATTAACTTTTAACGTGTGATTCCTAACACGGGTTGGACGGTAGCAAGTGAAGATCGATCGTTCAGACTAGAGCCTGAACCACCGACCAACACGGCAGTCAATTCGAGTGAGTGAACAAAGCACCCACGCCGAACCGCTTGGCTACCGGCTGACCGGTAGCCGGTAGCCGGTAGCCGTGTTCGGCTAATACTCCGTACAACCAAGTGGCAAGAACTCCTGATGCACTACGCCAGGGTAATCGAAGAAAACAGTGAGAAAAACCACGAAATTTAATCGAACTTGGCTTTTTTTTTGGTCTTGGCTCTTCTGAGCTCTTCCATTGATACTATTGGACTTTACTTTGGAAGGGATATCCAAATATACATGATACGTCACCAGTTATAACCCTTTTGAGTAAATGTGGATCGCCTTTGACGTCATTCAATTTCTCAGCAATGCTCATGCGACGGTATTTTTAGTCAAAATTCAGCAATTTGGGAACGCAAAATTAGAGCATTAACCCCCGTTTTTCCACGTAGGTATTAGGATTGAAAACTGAATCTTTTAAGGAAAGATCAGTTTTTGAAAAATAGCTTTCGACTTTCTACACCTTCATCATCACTCCAATTGAAAATCTGTTTATGGAGAAAGATGTGTTGATCATGCACAGGAATTTCAGGTACAAACTGGAAGAAAAATATTCCTTTCGAAACAACTACTTCTACATGAACATTGACTCATTTCTTTCGTGTAATTCAGTGTTCATGTGGAATTAGTTATTCAAAACGGGTTTTTTCCAGTTCTTATATGAAAGAAATTTCTATATATGCAGTGCATCTCTTTATGAAATGTTTTTATCTTTTCCCTCAGAGAGTTTTTAGTTTTTCGTTCATTGATGGAGGAGTAGAAAGCCAAAAAGCTCTACCCTCAAGTGATTACAATTTTTATGTTATCCAATATACTGAATAACAACAAGATATTATAATGTGAAGGACAAATATAATGTGCATGAAATACTTGAAACGACTAAAGTTTTCATTTTATGAGGATGGAAGATTTCATTTCATTAGGATCAATGTCATATTTGTCTAAATAGCTTTTCACATTATATGTGTCTATCATTTCAAACATTAAAATAGGTATCAATACAGGGAGCTGTATTTAAAAGATAGATATACCTATGCCATCACGGACTTTATGGTAGACCTATGAAAAGAGAATAAGGTATAGTGAATATATAGTGAACCTCAAAGAGATTATAGGCATCATTTCTGTACTCGGATAATATTGTTATATTTCAACCAATTCAAGCAAAACAGCAATAACAATGTATTTGAAGAGAAAATATGTATGATAACAACAAAATGTTTGTTTTTAAGAATACAAAATCAAGTGAAATTTCAAAATTTGGAAAAAAAATAATAAAAATTGTTTTACTAATTTGATAACCAATAGTCAAATTCAACGAGATGTAACATTCAGTGTCTTTGCAAGCAAGTATGAAACATCCCAGAGTCGACAGGTTTGAAAATGCTGCGAAGAACCTAAAATCTGGCACTCTAGACTAGGTTCCCAGATACTCAGAATTGAAGACAATGTAGCTGGTGTTGCACATCATGAGCGCTATCACATCCTGAAATATTTCTCAGAACTACTTCTTTACAAGTTCTAGTACTGAGAAAACACACCTGAGAATCCACACCAAGAAGCTTTTAAAGGGATTTTCTGAAAAAATATGAAGAACTGTTTCGAAACTGCGAGGATCAGCTCAAAATGTATGGAGAGCTATTCACTGGTTGGGTTAGGTTAGGTTAGGTTAGGTCAGGTTAGGTTAGGTTAGGTTAGGTTAGGTTAGGTTAGGTTAGGTTGGGTTAGGTTACGTTAGGTCAAAAGTGAGTGGATCCATTCGATCCACCACCGTAATCCGCAAGATATTATTGTAGCTCAAACCTTGTCACACTCAACAAAATAAACCAAGCTTCTTAACGAAGCCGATTTGTTTACATGGTGAGTAATCCTTCAGGTCATATGGTAAGAGTGCGGTTCTGCCAAACTTTGACTATCCACTGAACATGCACGGGATCGAAATGGCAAGAAGTTCATGGGAAAAATTATGTTCAAAATAATATGACAAAAATTCAATGAAAGACATGTGCAGGCGAAGAGAATCGTTGGTATCATTAGAAGATGAGAGAAAAAACTCAGTAAGTCTATGTTGCAGCAGTATTTTTTGAAGATTTGGAAAGAAGTGACAAGTTAGAGGACCACTGATAAGCAAAAAGACAACACGTAGTTTACTACTTTGCCCTGAGTATGGTAGAGAATTGCAATTATCCAAAAATCTTCGAATCAGAGAATATGGAATGAGATATGTGGATGATGACAGAGGTTTCATCTTCTATGACAAACAGTGGTAGTCCACTGTTACACATAATCAGGATAAGAATAATCAGAGACAGTTTATCTTCTAACGACATCAACATGGTTGATGCGTTGAGAAAAGGAACCAGAAACTTTTATTTCATTTTTTAATCTGTATATGAACAATAAAAGTCTCTGTATACTATGAATGTGCTAAATCGAAAACAACTACTTCATAGAATCCGTTCATACAATATTCATTTGAAAAAAATCGTTCGTATCCTAGAAAGACCAAGCACACGTCCTTGGAACAGGACGTGTGCTTGGTAAACAGCAGGTGATATTACCTGAAAAATATTTTTGAATCAAAACAAGACGAAATCAAAATTTTGATCATTCTATTATCAATATCTATTTCATCTGCCTCATCTACTACGAGTCAAACCTAATTTTCATATAAAAGAAACGGTGCTTTACGAGATTGAAGTTTGTCTAGACGGCAGAACATAAAATTTCGATGCTTTGATGGGAGAAAAAGCTAACGTAAACTTTTAACGAGGAAATTCCTGTTCGAAACAAGATTTTGATTACGGAATCTAGTTTAAAGAAAACAAATGGAAACTGGAGAAAACGTGAAAATTAAATTTGTAGAAAGTCCTTTCTAAGTGGCTTAATTTGTTTTCTGTGGGGAAAATGCCAATCATAAGAAACGTTAGTTTTTACTGAAAGAATGGATTCGAAATTTCCAGTAACCGGACACGCTTGCGACTAGTTTTGTTTTCAAAAACAAAAACTTGGTTTAGTTTCATAAACAATTTTTAAAATCGAATTGCATCAAACAGACAAAAATTTATATTACTGGAGTTTTTTCCCAACACCAAACCGTTATTTTAACACCTCGACACGTGTTTCGATCACATGTCGAGGTGTTAAAAAAACGGTTTGGTGTTGGGGAAAAAACTCTAGTAATATTCACTACTACATCAAAGGTTCCAAATAGTGCATCACAAAGACAAAAATTAGTCTGATTCGCGTATTTTGTTGTCAAATGTGTTCTGCGAATTTTTTATAATTGAACCTTTTGTTCGATGGAAGCGAATGCGAAAAAACCAAGATACTAGATGAGATCATTGTTTAGAACAGGGGTCTCCAAACTTTGAAGCCTTCGGGCCATAATGATGTTTTCAGTTTGTTTCAAGGGCCAATTTCTGCCCTCAACTATATTTCTAGACTAGGATAGACGCAAAGTGCGTGACCTAAGCAAACTTACGCTTTTTCTGCATTTCCATTATTATTGTGTATTGTAACACTTCACGACATATAATGGTGAGTAGTGGTACTATGTACTATCTTTTTCAGCTACCCGCTAGGTGGCATTAGGCGTAATTAAATATTTGGAATTACCGCGTTGGTTCGAGAAAGTTCTGGTTCTACCTAGTGTATTCCGATTACCTCGAGATGGCAGTAATAATTGCATATAAAAAGGCTAGCGGCGCAACTGCGAGTTAGTCTGCGTAGGAAAGGCGAAGGAAGCGAAACGATCTATTGTGAAATGAAGTAACACCCGTCAATAAAAGTATTTTGATTTGACTTTTCGTTTTTATGTGTGATTTGTTAGTATGGAAAAGAAACGAATAATCGACAGTGAATGCAGAACGTTCCAAGAAAAATGAAACTTTCAGTATTTTGTGATTGAGTCCAGTAGTAAGGCGCTATGTTTAATTTGTAATGAAACCATAGCTGTTCTCAAAGACTATAACATTAAACGACACTATGAATCGAAACATCTTCAAAGTTACTCCAAGTATACAGGAAGTTTGCGGAAGGAAAAATTTGAAGCTTTGAAACGCGGACTCAAATCGCAGCAATCTTTGTTTACCAAAGCGAATACTGAACAAGAATCTGCAACTAGCGCCAGCTTTCGTGTGACTCTTGAAATAGGAAAACGTGGCAAACCATTCACCGATGAATAAATGATAAAAGAATGCTTGATTGCAGTAGCCGAAGAAATATGCCCCGAAAAGGTAAATTTATTTAATAGTGTCAGTTTGTCAGCAAACACCGTGGCTTGGAGGGTGCAAGACATCGCAGAAAATATATCATCTCAACTGTCTGTCAAAAATGGACATCATGAGTGGTTTTCTCTAGCATTGGATGAGTCAACGGAAGTGTCAGATACTGCTCAGGTGTTGATTTTTATTCGCGGAGTAGATAAAAGCTATGAAGTGTATGAAGAACTTCTTGATATTGAACCTTCGATGGAGAAATTTGAAATCTATAACAATTGATGGAGGCAAAAAATGTATGGTTAAAATAAAGGAGTGGTTGCACTTGTGTCAAAGGCTATAGATAATGATGAGGGTTCAAAACCAATAGTCTTACATTGTATCGTTCATCAGCAGTTCTTGTGCGGAAAATGTTTGGATATGTCTGAAGTTCTAAAACCAGTCATATCAGTTGTTAACTCCATCAGATCCACTGGGCTGAATCACCGACAATTCCGCGAGTTTATTCAACAGATTGGAGAAAATGATTTACCATATCATACTGCCGTATGCTGGCTTAGTTGCGGAAAAGTCCTTAAGCGCTTTTTTGAACTTCGAGCAGAGATCGAATTTTTTTTAAATGAGAAGCAGCGCCCTTTGGCCAATTTAGAAAATAGTGAAAGGATGTGGAAGTTAGCCTTCTATGTCGATTTGACAAATCATATGAACGAACTGAATTTGAGATTGCAAGGAGAAAATCAGCTTCTCCCTGATTTATACACCAATATCAAATCCTTCAGGCATAAAATAATACTATTTCAATCGCAATTACATAAAAAATGTTTCACACATTTTGAAACATGTGAAATATTCAGCCACACTACAGAGACTGAATTTCCCGTCAATTTTGCAATCGAAACTTTGAGTGCTTTGAAGATAAATTTTGATACTCGTTTTTCAGATTTTGATGTCATTGCAAATGAAATTAAGCTTTTTCAAAATCCTTTTGATTCTGACATTGAAACGCCTGGCTCCTGAAGTCCAAATGGAAATTATTGATTGACGGTGCAGTGATAAACTTAAAAACAAATATCAAAATTCTTCTTTGTTGGAATTTCATAAGAGTCTTCCACTGGAACAATTTGATAATTTGCATAAATTTGCTCGTGGGTTGTTTTCTGTTTTTGGTACTACTTACTTGTGTGAGAAAACATTTTCCAAGATGAAGTACACAAAAAATGTTTACAGATCTCAATTAACCAATGACTATCGGTTAATCTTAAATCTCTTTTGATAATTGGTACAAGTAAAATTGATCCACAACTACAAAGTATTGTCGGTGGAAAATCACAATTACATAAATCTCATTAGTGTTTTTGTTTTCCTGTGATTCATTTCGATTATTTGTTAGTCATTAATATGCTCAAACTCAGATACTCAAGTTGAGTTTTCTTTGTCATCATTTCTGTCGTTAAGTTTTACCTTGCAAGTAAATAAAAACGAGTAATTATCATTCTGTGTTTTCTTCTTCAACTTATCACAGCAATAGTAACAACAACTAGGTAATCATTGGCTGTCGCGGGTCAGATTGATGACAGTAAATCATTGGCTGTCGCGGGCCGGATTGATGATACTGGCGGGCCGGATTTGGCCCGCGGGCCGTAGTTTGGAGACCCCTGGTTTAGAAGACGGATGAAATTATGGCACTTTTGATAAATGATGAGGAAATGAGATCATCGTTCCGTAACTTTCCACGAATTTGAGAACTTGTTAAATGTACTGAGACTAAAAATATTCGAAAATAATACAAACTACATTTATGTTATATCTGAATAGTTGCTTGATGTTGTCGCCGACCAATTCCACATAGCGAACTCTACGAAATCCGCCTCGAAAGTCCTATTACCGGATTTTACCATCATGTCATACGACAATTTCCATTAGAATACATATATTCAGATAAATTGGGATGAAAGCCGGTTGGGTTGACGTGAATGGTATTCTCCGCTGGTTCAATCGACCGCTCTGTGAACCGGTAGTTCAATCCGCAAGGCTGTATGCTATCGTATCGTCAACCCGTTTTAGGGATCATACTTCAAAAGGCAAGACCTCGTTATTCCTCATCTCGCACAAGGTTAAATTTCTGAGGGTTGTCGTTCGTATGGAGGGGGGATAGCTAGTTAACGGAAAAACAGATTTCAATAGACATATTATATTGAAATCTGAACCTTAATTATACATTCCTCAAATAAAATGAACCAGATTGATACGAGAGAAGTTTATGTATATTTGAATACTCCCCAAAACTCTCGATTTACGAAACTTTCCTTATCAGGTCAAACATCTCTCATTTATCAAAGCCTACGAATTTTTTTCACTCTGCCACTTCAGCTTTTCACTGGCTTCTAACACAACAAAAAAGAAAAGCTGAGTCACTCGTGGCGATTTACATTTATTGAACGGTTTCCACGGATAAACACAAAAGAGGGAAGTTTTTGCTGCTCAGGCGGAAGGGCTGAAAGTTGTTCAAAACTTGTTTGTGTTATTTTGGTATAAGTAAACATAGGAGGATAACTCTATTGATGTAATATGAAACACTAAGTGGAAATGAAATGTGATCCTTCCACTAATGGGCGGAAAGAACCCATCGATTATTACATGTCACATTTTGGTTGTCTATTGTTGGCCAAGAATCTTTCCAAAGGATTCATCGATCAATTTCAATTTTCATGTGCTCACAACTGAATGATATTTGTTTTCTCATGAACTTTAGCCCCAGATTTGATCTTCACAAACTTTATTTTGGAAACTTTATCACATGTTTCGCTATCACAGCAACTTTTTCGTAGTGAATGACATACTGAAAGTTAATTCTTTTATATACTTTTTATACTTTTTGCATACCCCACGTAACCATGAGTGAGAATACCTAGTCAGGTACGTGAGGTACATAAAAATATGAGTATTTAATAGAATTGACTTTCAGAATATCATTCACTTCGAAGAAGCTACTGTGATAGAGAAGCATTTGGTGACATATGTGATATATTTTTGAAAATGAAGTTTGTGAAGTTCAAATCGTAAGATGTACTTCATAAAATTACTATGGATTTTCATCAAATAACGGCCGAATCGATCAGAAAAATAATATTTGATTTGCAGCCAACATACGACAAGGAAAATATTTGCTACATATAAAGGCTGCAAAATTCCTTACTGATCCCAAGTTTTCTCAGGTACTCAAAAGGTAAAACGTATACAAGACATTTCTACTGGAAGTAAACCTTGAAGTTGGAAATGAACAAAAAGAACATTGTATTATTTTTAAGATGAGATCGATTTTTTGATTAATAGATGTTATAAAAATTCAACTGATTGACGTCTGTGCATGGGAAACACCTATTGGAATACCTGATCTTGTTTGTGTACAATTAAGGACAGGTAGCCAGATTCTATTAATGTTCATTGTCTTTTCTTTTTTACTGTTTGGAACCTTTGATATAGTAATGAATATTATTGGAGTTTAATGCCAACACCATACCGTGTTTCAATCACCAAGTGACCTTCTTCAAGAGGAAGAATAAACTAAATACCATACAATATTATCCTTATTTATACCCTAGATACCTCTACTAGGTACCTGCGTCTTTTGAATTAATTTCACATGTTGCCTTATCTACTAGTCTTAATCAATTTTACAATATTAGGTATTGGTCACTACCGTTATTCATAATATAATTATGCCTACTTATTTATATACTCTCATAGGCATCTAGATGCCTGTTGTTAATTCGTCTAACTAATCTGAGTGAACTATGGAATGGTTTTGTTGCAAAATATGATTGGCGACTGCTGATTTTTCTGATCTTTCATATTTTATGCATGCTAAGTGTTCCTTATATCTCATTTCAATAGATTTTTTAGTCTGTCCATAGTATTTGGCATCGCAGTCCTTACATTTAATTCTAGACTTTGTTCTTTTGGATCCCCTATAAGGATGTGTAGTGTAAGACTTGTTTTAAATACCACCTTCATACCCAGTTTCTTGAAAAATGTTCAAAAGTACTTCATATATTGGTGGTATGTAACTGATATATATTTGTCTTGGTTTTCTTTTTTTCTAAAAGTCGAGATTTCGTTCATTCTCAACCCAAACTTTTTCTTCCATTACTGACTGCAATTTCCTTTATTGTCCGTTTTTCTTTCATGAACCACTCACCTCCATTCACAAATGAACAAATAAATTCAAATCATCTCATGCAGTTTTGCAAAATGAATAAAAATTGCATGTAGAAAAATTCATCTCATGATTTCATCCGATATTTTGAGAAATAACCCTAGTTTTGACATTTTCAATTGATATCTAACAGAGCATGCGATTCATGTGACTATTTTTTTTTTCATTCATTTTTTATTTTGATCAAAGCAGAAATTTATTATGACATAGTCAAATCTGTAATAAGCCCATTAAAAAAATTCCGTATAGATATATAGATGAATTCATTTACTTTTCGAACTTTTACAGTTAGTGTTGAAATGGTTCAATTATATTCTTTCAATGTATTTCCATTTTTTTCACGAATTTCCGCAAAGATGTTTTAATAAATATCGAACAAAATTTATTCAGAAGTGTTTTTTGGCTGACGTATATCGCTTTCAGTTCCAATGGAAACTGGCACTATCGGAAATGAAATTGCGAATTCAATTCCAAGGAGTCACATGTCACTAAATGTAAAAGAATTCTCAAGATTCTCTTGACACCGTGAAATTTCATATTCTGTTAGCTCCGAATTATTTTTTCATTTCTTTAGGTGTGAGAGAATCGGAAAAGTGTTCGCATGAGTTGTGACGCCATTATAATGATCACAATCTACATATAGGCACTCTAGTTTGCTTTCAGATGTCATAAAATATAAGGAGTTGAATTCCCCTCAATCCTATTTGTGTTTGAATAGCTCTCAGGCATTCTTAACAGTACTTAATCTGAAAAAACTACAATATAATACTGAAAATTCACAGAAGTTGATGGAGTTTCACGCCACACTGAAAACTATTACAATGATATAGAAAAAGTTTCATCTGAATAGGATCAGCAACACAAAATTGTTTGTCAACATAATCTCTCCTCCTCAACATAATATCTTTGAAACTTTTATCATAAAGTCTCAGAGTAAGTGAATAACATCCCTTTTTGTCATCGAACGCAAGAATTGTGAGACCACTCATTTCAACGTTACTACAGTTTCGTCCTACAAGAATACTTCTAAACGAATACACGTAACTGCAGTAATATCAGTTACAAATACAGGTGATACGAGTAGGGTTCTGTTTTGTAATGAGTGGACTGTAGTCTGTGTGGTTTTTAGAAGAAGGTATAATGAACTTTCTACAAGATTTCTGAATGAATACATCTAATAGACGGGATGGGTTTGTTGGTTTTCATACGAAACAGCATCTTACTCGCAAGCATTGTGACTGGTACACCAACGAGGGTATTGATGAATTGTGTTGGCCAGCACAATCCATGGACCTCAATCCTATTTATAGAATATGCTGCAAGAAAGGTTTAGTTCGCGTGTGTATTCCAAGCGATCTATCCAAAAAGCACATTCATTTTGTTTAAGATTTTACAAATTCTTTTTTTTATAACAAATTGTAATTGGGACTACCCGTTGAATAAATGAATGAATAAAAGAATAAATTGAGAGCAGGATTCAACCTATGGATTCAGTAGATGAAATCATCACAAATGATGTTTTGAAATAATTTTCATATTGAACACTGGAAACTTTGTTGAAATTCGAAAAAAAAATCAGATAAAATGGAAAAAACAGTTTCCTCAATGGACATGGACAGATGAACCGATAGACAGTTTGCGAGATTTCATAATTGAATACGATCAAATCTAAATTCAGAATGGTGAAAATTTTGAGCATTTTTTTAACAAAATCGTGCCTAAAGGGTTGAAGTTTGACATGGCTATGTTTTTAGTGCCTTTTATTTATATAAATATTTTTTGCGAAATATTGCGAATGAATCGTTAAAATTGACTTCCTATAAAAATTCCAGGAGGTTCATATGAGTGAATTCTCTTCGACGAGATCTAAATTTCTTGACATTCCAAAAGAAACATCTATTTTTTGTTTTCTTCCCTTCCAAAGTGGATAATTAGCTGCCCTATAAATTTGCAATGAATCATAGCTTTTTATAGTTATTTACCTCAATGACACAGAAAGCTGCATGCAAAGTTGCAAGAAAAAAATTTGAAACTTGAGTCAGTATTGAATCACGTTCCATGCTTTACAGCGAGGTCGATATTGCGACATTTTTCATAAGTAATAAAAAACACTTTTTAATTCCAATTTCATTTCTTTAACTGCATTTGATAATACCAAAACTATTCATTTTTTGAAACACTAATTTGTCAGATATAATTTTTTTCGCGAACGAGCTATCCCACAATGAAAAAGAAATCATCACAATTGGTTCAGAAGCGAGATAGATATGGAATTTTTTTCGGGCGTCGTGATTTTTAAGTAATTTCTTCAGCCATGCCCGCAGTGCTAAAAAAGTTCGATGAACATTTTCACCGTTAAGAATCGCTTCTTGTCTCCTGACTGAGCATACACGCACATACAAAGTGTATTTTTTTTTTGTTAACCATAAAAATATTTTGAAGAGACATTTATATTTTGAAAATGCACAAAGTTATGGCAAAAACGCTGTGAAATCAACATACTTTTTTGGACGCCATTTTGCTAGTGGAAATATCAAATAATCGATGCTTGCTTTCAAAGTAAGTTTCAAAGGTAAAATTCAGGTCTAGATGAAAAAAAGTCACTAATATATGGAGTGCACCCAGGATGTCAGTTTTGAAGATATATTTCGTTCGTTTCATGTGAACATTCGCATAATATCGCAAAGAAATTAATTTTCTTGTACCACCATTTTTTTGTGTGTGGAGAGCACTTGAAGACATATTCCTGATAAATCTCAGCTATATGGGAATCATTCTAACTGAATGAAAAATATTTGAAATTTCCAACATTTTGACTTTTGAATTGCTTATATCTGGTCCAGTTTTGATGAAAAACGGATTTGAAATACCACGAATGAAAGTACATAAGGCTGTCTACATAAAGGGCGGAACAGCACTTAATGGTCTCGTTTATTATTTTTTTTTTTTCGTTATATCGGAACAAGATATCTATGGAGAAGATAGGTTTTGGCATTCCACTCCTCCATTATAATACGATAACAATTTTTTGAATTGCTCAATGGTTTTTCGCAGTCATATCGATGAATACTATCTTTTGAAATGATTTTGTCGCATACTGGGTGATTTAGTTGAGCGTGGCCTTTCAAAGTTATAATTTTTAAATGGAACATCCAATATATAAATACGTCATTCGATTCCATATTCTTTTAGCTCTATAAAGAATTTTCATTTTTAAATTTCTATTGCGGCATTGCCAAGTTATTCCAGAAAAACTTATTTTGCAGACAATATTTTTTCAATTCACCACCCGCATGTCTTCAGCAGTTCAGTGGAATTCTTTTTATAAATAGTCGGGGAACTTCTCTTTGTAATTTCTAGATGCAAGGAGGCAGTTTTCGTCACTTTACCCAGAAGCATAGACCATTTGCAACATGTCTTCCAAAACATAATTCATAATGAAAATGACTCAATCTACACGCGAAAGAAACTTCAACACATGGCGTTATTGTCAAATTCCGAGATTTATTTTTTAATCATCATGGATAACTAGGTTTCTGGCAAAAAAAGTAGTATAAATATTCATTGGGTTGTTTTACTCATTTCTTATCGTTGAAACCGCTGATAACTATAACTAGATGGTATGCAAAATGCTACTAACGATTAGTTTGAATATTCGAAAAATAAATTTGAGTTAGTGAACGTAGGAAAATACATTTTTTTGTGCTCACAACAATTACTAAAACTTTCTATAATTTGTAAAATAGCAGTTTTTCGTATAGTATACTTCTGATAAAAATACAGTGAAATGTTAAAACATTTCATACATATAAATTACGTCTATTTGAAAATGAACCTGACCGGTTCTACTGATCACCCTATATATTGTTTCCGATAAAATAATATTGTCTGCAAAATTGGTTTTCTGAAATAATTTGGCAAATCCGCATTGGAAATTCGAAAACAAAAATTTCTCAGATGACGTATTCATATACTGGATGTTCTGGGTTGGCCATGCAAGGCTGAATCACCTAGTATACGATAAAATAATTTTGAAAGATAGTTTTTATCAATATGACTGCAAAAAAATGAGCAGTTCGAAAAATTCTTTTCTGTGATAGAAATGTACTGAGGGAATCTTGTTGATTCGCCCTGTATACCGAAACCCATTGGTTGAATCCCGCTTTTGTTTATGGTATAAATCGCTTCCTTTTTGGATTAGTTGCCTGGGTTGATGTGCAGTATTCACAATGAGTTTCTTCGACAAAATCATTTTAACGATTCGCCACACATGCAGAGCAGTAATAAACCAATCCAGAGGTCATACTTTTTAATGAACTGAAATTTTTTGATGGTGACAAATTTTTTGCGAGATTCCATACGATTTTTCCAAATCCACATATGAGTATTTTGGTATTCACATATTGAAATTCATCATCATTTACCTGAATTCATTATGAAAAAAATTGATTGAAGTTGTTTGACAATGTTTCGTGGTGTATTTCATCAGTTCGGACTTCTACTGTCAAATTTAATATAAATTGATTTGAAATCTCTGAAAGAATCTGTAAAAAATTAAAAAGATTACCCGAAAAATAACAATTTTTTTGAACAAAAAACTGAAATTATAAAAAAACATACAAGCAACAACCAAAAAAAAATTGAAATATTATTACAAGCTGAAAATTATCTGTTGTTGCTTGTATGTTATTCCGTTAATCTTTTTAATTTTTCACAGATTCTTTCAGACATTTCAACTTAATTTATGTCTAATAGACAATGGAAGTCCGAACTGATGAAAAAAAAATTGAGTTTTAAAAAAATATATCCCGACTTTTCCAATGTGAATATCTCTGATATCGAAAACTCATCTGAATATGTTGAGGTAAACTTTCAACAGATTCATTCATTAGAGCCAAGTCATTAAATCATCACTTTTATGACCAGTTATCTCAGTTATTTTTAGTAAATTAAACAAACGAAAAAAATCCCTTTTTTGCAGAATGAAGCTATCCAGCAGGCGTTGGCATCTCTTATCCTCAAGGAGACGGCTGAAAATCCCTATAGATATTGTTGCCTGTGAGTATATTGCATTTCAACATCCGCTTCTGTTTCGGGTTCACATCTCTTGATATTATGGCTGTTTTTAATAACCGAGAAGGAACAATTGGATGAGACCCAGATAGAAAACAGATGAACGTATGCAGATATGTCATGTTGATTGTATTGAAATATTTTTCTATCAATTCCACATCCATCCATCCATCGTTGCGTCTTGAGTATTATTGAATAAATCAACCCCGAACTCATTTTTTAACATCACAATGAACCAAATGAACAAATTAAATTCTTTCAAATAACACGTCAATGTTAGATTTTTGCTGAGCAGTTTACAAAACCGCAACATGTGTTTTAATATACAATACCTTCTTCAAATGTTGCCATACTGACTAAATTCCAGCTGATTAGTGCTTTATTTAGTGACAATTTCCACATTAGAAAACAGATTGAGCAGTGGGAAAAAACTCAATTCTATTTGGTTATTCGGAATTCCCAAATGTAATAGCAAATCTTCAAAGTATGGTTATAAGGTTCAACCTCAGTCTGCTCCTGATAATATTCTAATTAAGTATCGGATATCAAAAGTACTTTCTGACGAAACATCTAGCAAATTCTCCAATCGTTCCTAAATGGACAGAAACAACAAATGAAATTTTTCCTTTTTTTCTTGGTTTTTCAGGTAACCCCTGTCAAAACTTTCGGTTAGTATCGATTAGCATTCGGTTAGATTTGGTTTTCAACGAAAATTACAAATGAAACGAGAATAAATTGCCTTTTTTTTTAAATTCAATGCTCAATAAGAAAATGAGAGTAGTTTGGTACTGAAATATGTTTACACACTAATTTATGTACACCTTTGTGGAGTAGTTGGGACAATTGTAAACCAGTAGTTTACAATGACCACAATCTCAGGACTTTGGGTTGAAAAATTGAAATGAAATAACAATAATACTGGACGTATTTCTCAATGAAATTATCGTTGAGAAATGAATTTCACACATATATCATTGAAATGATATTATCTCACTCGTTCGAATTAACTTCACAAATCATATTACAAAATATAACTGATATAAGTCATAGAGAAAGTATAGTATTCTACTCGCGGGAACTCGAGGGTGATAACGACATTTACATAAGGTTACTTGGAACAGCAACCATGTTCAATGTCGACTTCCAGATGATATTACTATCATTAGCATTATTTACTATATCACGGGAATATCCATGTGTGTTTGCCAAACCAAAATATATGAAGTGAACAAAGAGTGTTGAAGTAGGAGAAAGTTCCTCCTTGCAGTTCAGAAGAGAGTGAAAATAAAAATCAATTCTGAGTAACTGGGATTTTTTGAGGTAGTCATGAGTTTTTCTTTGATTTCATCAGTTCATATTTATGTTTGGGTCACTGTAAACAAAGGAAAAAAGCACTTTACCCATTCACCAGAAATGCAATACTTCTCTCTACGTCCGTTTCAGCAAGTTCGCGTCTTTAGGGGATGTAAAAAAAAGAGTGATAGAGAGCTTCTTGCAGGTGTGGAAGAGCAGATTTTTTTATTCACCCCCAAGATCTATGACACAGTCTAATTTCCTTCTCGTGTTCAGTTAACGAAAACATGCTCCGCTGAAAGCATTGTTTTTTTTTCTAACTGATATTTTACTGCCTTGAAATGTTCACAAATGTGCGATTCATGCTAGAGCTAAAGAACTCTCCCGGAAAATTTATTCACTGCAGTTCACAAACGAATATAACGTTATTATCTTGTGAAAGTGTGCTGTTTTTTTTCAAATCAATTCTCCATTTACATTTAAATTCCACCCATTTATATTAGCACAGCGCGGCGGTGGGTTTAGATAATCCGGAATAATCTCATAAATTTTATTCACCCCGCAAAAATATTTCTACACTTTTTGAGCTCCGTCAGAAAAAACATAAATCAATGTCTCTTGAGAAAACGGAGAACGTCAAATGCTTCTACTTCTATGCGTTCGTCAGCTGAAACATATTCAAATCTCGGTTGGCGAAATTTTTATTAAAGGCAAGCTATCAAGAGAGCCGTATTCAATATCCGCTCTCTGATCAAGAACAATTGTACGCAATGGATTGATTCTCATGTGTTCCACATCCAAAAGATAGAAAACAGAAAATCTGTTTGTATCATTTTGAAATACTCTGCCTTTCTGAATGAATTTCGAACTAGTAAAAACAAGAATGAGTTGAAAATAGCATTTATTGAATAAACAAATAAAATTAAATTCTTCCTTTCTCATGTATTTATCTTTCTTCACTTCCTCTTCATTTTCTTTCATTCTACTCCCTGTCCTTTCGTGATGTTCCAATTTTCAATTAGTTCATACCTACTCCGCTAAAATTATTAGTAGTTGACAAGGTGGAGGGTCATATGATCCAAATTGTATACAAAGCGATAACTATCCAGAATTTAGTCGTTATCATCACGTCTTAGGAAGATATTGTATAGCAAAACACGTGTTACTTAATAACCAAACACCACATGACGCCTCCAAAAATTTCATCTACTGGCAATGGCGCAAAAATCCCAGTACCGGCAACAGAAATAGGTTTGTTAATACTCGCTATAGCTGCAAACTTAGAACAAACGGAAGCAAAGAACTTCACAATCAGAGAATCAGGAATGAACTGCTCGCCAAACCTAAACGGTCTAGATCTTTCTGGTCGGTGGCTAAAGCTGTTATTCAAAACAAGGCGTTTGGTCCTGATGAAGTGCTCGTCATCGTACTTAAAAAGTGCGCAAATGAATTCACACCAGTATTCTGCAGAATTTTCAACCTGCTTACAAGGAAGAGATTTTTCCAGTAGCATTGCTATCGGTGATACCAAAAACCATAGAGAAAGCCGCAAACCTCCTTATCCTCAAATATTTGGAAAACTTCAACATCTTGATCGGAAACAAACCAGGTTCAATTCAATGCCATAAAAACTCAGGCATCGGTTTTCCCCAAAATAGATAAATATTTCCAAACTGGATATAATGTCAAACAACTCCGCTTTCTGTTTCGATGACTTTTTTGGTTTTTGGGGGTTGAAATGGATACCAATATGTCTTGGCATAATCATGTCGCTGGATTGCAAAGGCTGCTTCTTAGAAGCTTGGAACACTGTTTCGAACCAGAAAACTGGACACACCCCAGCAACTTTTGATGCTTTATGAAGTTCAGATCAGACCGTCTTTGGAGTATTGTGCTTATGTATAGAGCTCCATCCATTAGCATACCCTAAATCTGCTGGATTCCATCCATAAAAGAGCCATCCGCATGATTGCAGACGCGAACATCACTTGCAACCTTGATAGTCTGGAACATCGAGGAAAGGTTGGAGATTTGTCTCTCTTCTATAAATACTTTCACAGGAAGTGTTCAAGTATTTTGGTACATATCAGAAATACGCAACGGACTGTGGCTGCTCTTCGTTTTGAAGTTTCCCTCAGTACACCTCAAACTCCACTGTTCGAGAACTGTTTCATTTGGAGAACTACGTTTATGTGGAATGAACTTTCTAAGAACGTTTCTTCAAATGGATTTAATCTCCAGCGATTCGAATCCAATGTGTATCGGTACTTTCGCACGGGCACCGTTCTTAGAGCGACTTAAGGATTTTCCTGTAGTGCTTGTGTTTTATGTTCAAAAAATGGCATCCTACATAATAATATTCCCATTATCAATTAACATTTTTCTTCATTGCAGAGACAGATTACCAACGAATGTAACGAACTGCTCACACTACGCCTACTTGGAAGACATCTACGACATCATCAAATCAGAAAACGGTAAGCAGCTTTGATAATTTTTCGCCTCTTCGACATGAATTTTATCTATCCGGCATTCATGAAACGTAACTTCCCCGGAAAAGTCATTAATACCGGCAAAGTTCTGCGTACAAGAAATCATTTAACATTCTATTCAGAGGAGAAGTTTCCGATGAACTTGAATTTACAAAGTAACTTCGTTGACTGAGGGCTTCGTTTTCTTGCGGATTGTGGATTGGAACTTTTTTTTGTTTCATGGAAGTTGTGACTAATCAGCTTTTGGAGTCGAAGGCGTAAATAAAAGGAATTGAAAGTTTTGGTTAGTTTCCTGATTAACGTCATTGATTGAAATATTTCAGAATTGTGAAGCATGCTCTGAACGAATGGATTCTATACTCTCATACATAAACAATCTGTTCGAATGAAAAGAGGTATATTTTTGAAAGAGATGAATTTTTGGGAAGGAGAAGTTTTGGCCTTCCACTTCTCTACCTATATACAAAAAAAATGTGGGCATCCTCCAAAGAAAGGAAGGAAGCAATTGATTTGAAAATAAACTTCATATAAAAATGTATACTTCGTCGAAAGAAATAACTTTTATACACAAAATGTAAAATAATCCACTGGGAATAACTGCTCTCAAATAATCATTGAATTTTACGAAAAAAAAACTTTCGAAACAATTACTTTCACATGAACATTGAATTATACAATTCTCCATTCAGTTTTTACTTCAAACATTCGTTATGGAATTGAATCGGATACCATTCACACGATTGCTACACAATATAGTAACGTATAGTATAAGAAAACGGTAAAATTTCACTTTCCTAAAACAGTTTCAACCTCACTGGTGGACATCAGCACCAATCTGTTATTCAGAAACATCGGGTGCCCGCCATTTCGGGGTGGAACAACGCCACTCACAAGGGGTAATAACAGTGAAGAACCCTCTCTGCGGCAAGTATCAGCACAAACTTCCACAGATCTGGTCATCGGAACTGTCGAGGAAGAACAAATTTGCTGCAACAAATATGCTTGCCGTTCCAATCTTACTCTACTCGTTTGGAGTAGTGGAGTAGACTCGGGAGGAGCTTTATTAACTCGACGTAAAGACCCGGAGAACGATGTATCTCTATAGGAGTGTGCATCCCAAATCATCCGTTCCACGGTTGTATTTCCCCCGACAACAAGAAGGCCGTGGACTTTTGAGTTTGAAGTGTCTACATGACAGAATGATACTGTAAAGTCGTCAGGAGTTCGGATCCCCATCTCTGCATGGTCATCCCCATCTCTGCATGGTCCGTGACCATGCAGAGATGGGGAATTGGAGCATTTCTCCTTAAGGCAGCTGCTCGAGCAGCTGATGAACTTGGTCTAGTTTTCGACTCTGAACGAGGTGACTACAACTCTGTCACCGAGTTGAAACCTGTTCAGCAAAAAGCTCAGATAAAAGCCGCAGAGATCACCCTACTTCTGCGGAGACATAAGGATAAGACAATGCATTGGGTCTTCTTCAATAACATTGAAGACCTTGGCTTATCAAAGCGCCTGACGTTCGCTTTTCTCAGGTAGAATGGGCTGAAGTCGGAAACTGAGAGGTTCATCATGGCTTGCCAGGATGGTGTCTTCAACACCTTAGTCTACCGCAGTCGCATGATGGGTATAGAGGTTCCTGACACACGGTGCAGGGCCTGCCGCGACGCGCCCGAGACCCTAATGCACTTGCTATCAGCATGTCCAGCATATGCGGTCTCGGCCTATATCCATCGACATAACGCAGCCCCAAAACTGCTATATCACCATCTACGCCACTCTTACGGTATTGACGAGACACCGATATTGCCCTACGCTCCGGGGGATATTGAATCAGTTGTGGGGAACGAGAAGTGCCGAATTAATTGGAACTATTCGTTCCCCACCCTCAGGCTCATACAAGCTAATAAGCCTGATGTAGTCCTTCTCGACCACCAGAGCAAAACGATATTTGTCGTGGAGTTTTCAGTTCCTGGAGAGACGAATATCGTCAAAAAAGAGGAGGAGAAACGGATAAAATATCGAGATTTTCTCTTCGAACTCCGCAGACTCTATCCAGATCACTCTGTCAAGATGGTTGTACTGATTATTGGAGTCCTTGGTGGAATGATGTCCTCTCGAATCTTGAAATCATACCGGCTTGCCGCACTAAGGC
The DNA here is from genome assembly GCF_000500325.1 of Leptinotarsa decemlineata. Classification (NCBI taxonomy): domain Eukaryota; kingdom Metazoa; phylum Arthropoda; class Insecta; order Coleoptera; family Chrysomelidae; genus Leptinotarsa; species Leptinotarsa decemlineata. The sequence goes on from NW_019290256.1 coordinate 1,183,366, forward strand.
AGAAATCTTAGCCGCACAGATGCAGAAGGCTGTCATTCTTGGCTCACTGCGCTTGCTCCCAATGATCACTAACCCCACGGTGTGGGGAGTGGTCATTGGTTAATAATGCTGGCGCGCCCTCCTGAATGTATCGGGGGATAGGGCCTGACAAAAAAAATAATAGGGCCTGATCAGCGCACACTACAGTGAAGAAGAAAATATAAATCTTCATTTCCCGTTGACAGTTACATGTATGGGAATTGTCAAATCTAGTTCTAAGGTTATAAAAGTATTTGCAAAAATAAGATATGAATTTAAGATAAGGTAGTCACATACATTAATTTTCAATTAAAAATTCGGAAAGCGAATAAAAACATTTCTCCAATGAAATGTTTCAACTCTCTTAAGAAATGTTCCACATTTCATGCTGTTCAATGATATCTGAGAGATTGTTAAAAATTCATGGCCCTATGTACTGGGGAGAAAAATATGCAGTATCCACTTTCGCAAATGGAATATACATGGAGTGTTTATTTCTTGTATCATATCCATGAATTTCTTCATTCAATTCGAACAACGAGCTATTTTCAAGAATATAAACAGCTACATCAAAAATAGATTTACATAAGTCCCTAGATGAAATATGTATTAAAGTACGCAATATGCGTTTTTGGCAGATGAAAACATCCGAAGTGGAATTTCCTCAGATACATATAGCATACCTGAGCCTTGAATCAATTTGAGAGCAGTAAATTGCCAGTAACTGTGCCTCATTGAGAACATTTCGAAGATTCAAAAGAAGAAATTTCAGTTTTCCAACTCAACAATCCATCTAAATATACCTCAAGGAATCTGACAGATTCTTGAGTGTTTGTCAAAATTCTCGGATTTAATCTAAAATCAAGATTTTTTATTGGCCTCTGGCGATTGTGGAAACGTACTATCTCTGTTTTTCCATACTGAAAAATAAAGAGCGTTCATTGAAAAAATTTGATATATTATTCATCACATCACTACAATTATCATTTAGTAAATTAGTGTCAGGTGAAGACAATACCAAAGATTATTCATCTGCATAGGCAGAGTGATGACAACTTTTTGAAAGGCAATCAATCTGATTGATGTAAAAAATAAACAACACGGGTCCCAAGACGGAACCTTGTGGGACACCCATATCAACACCTATACATTCAGATTTCCTATCATATTATGTATCATTAGAGTTTATTCGTATATATACATATTGTTTCCTGTCCACCAGAAATGATTCAATCCAGTGAGAGACCCCTCAAACCATATAGTTCTAACGACTCTAATAGTTTTCCGTGGTTCAGTTGCTCTTCTTCATTATTCCGATCGAGTCACATTTTACCAGTTCAGTGAGTACACTCTCACATCAAAGATAATACTCTCGAAACACTGGCATACATAGGAAAGGCATCAGAAAATATAAGTTAACTTCTGACTGAACAGAAAAACAACATAACATACAAGACTGATGACACCCCAGGTAGACATATGAAAAACAGCAAATCCAACATCGACTAGGACCATAAATCCGAACTCAATAATTCAAAATGTGGCTTGTGCCCAAAAATTAATATTGGAAGATCATGCAGAAATTTCTAAACCAGAATCTCTCAACACACAAGAAAGTTTCAACTAGAGAAAAACATTCCATATCATCTGTTGGATAACAACCATTATTACGCCTTGGTCAAAGAAGAAACGGACTGGTTTAAGTTTGACGATAGTCGTGTCACGAAGTGTTCTGGCGATGCATTGAATTTATTGAAGCCTCTGGAGACACCCTACATTTTGTTTATGAGAGAGAAGACATTGTTAGATCAAAATCTTCAGATGATGTGGTGCTGCAGGTTTTTCCGGGTTTTCCTGCAGCTGAAAAAGCAAATGCGCCACTGGAATCATTAATACCACGACTTCTACATCAACTTTGACATACTACATGCTGGAATTCCTGAAAGTTACTGAACGAAAACAATAAAATTTGCTATTGAAAAACCAACAAGAAATTAATCTTCTACCACTGTCGACATTATTTTCATGAAAAATGTCCTATAATTAGTCGAATCATCAGTAACAATATTTGAACTTGTTGGATACCTGTTCTCAAAGCTACCTATTTACCAATTAGTAACCTCTATTAATTCAGGTCGATAATTTGTATAAATTGTATTGTAAATAAGAGTTGAGTAGCGGTCCAAGTGAAAAAATTACAGTTTTTTCTTTTGCAAACGAATTATTCAAAGAAATAGAACTTGCTCCAGTTGAAAGTGAACACATTTCCAAAAGAAACAAACCCAAAACTTATTTTCCAAGAGAATGCTTGCTTGTATCTTCTGTTAAACCAGGAATAACCTCATCCGGATATTTCATTCCATATGACATCAATATGACCCGACTGGGAATATCCCAACCGTAGCTTCCACCCCCCATATTTCACAATTACCTGACTTCATCCTTAAAAAACATTTTCTTGTTCTAGACGTAGAAGAAACGATATTTTTCGATAAGCTGGGACAAGAACTGATAGCCTCCTCGTGCTCGGGCCGGATGGAGCGCGCATTCATGTGTCTGGGGGGCGATCTGAAGGAGTTTTTAACGACCCTCGACGGCGTTCACGACGTGTTGAAGTACCAAGAGATTGGCCACGAGGGAGAACACGAATCTGAGGCATTCGTATGCACGGCGAGTGGGGAAGGGAACCTGCAGCTGGATTTTACGACCGACAGACCCGCCGTGGCGTTTTTGCTCGTCGGGAGTCTTAAAGCGATCGCCAGGATATTGTACTCCACCGAGGCGGAGGTGACGATCGCGCAAAACGGGGCAGACGAGAGGCAGTTTAGGTAAGTAGTCTAGGTGAAGGATAAGATATCGAAAACACACCTCGAGTTATAAATACCACAGAACAAACATTCAGAAAAGGTATTTTTCCTCTAAACAGTTTACAAAACCGTAACACTTACTTCACCAGTTCATCTGCATGCTAGGAATCGCACGTTGAGAAGTAAGACCTCGTTAATCCTCAGCTTACACTACTTCCGACTTCTGGGGGCTGTCTTCCGTAAGAGGCGACAGGTGGTAAACGAAAAAACAGATTTCAACATACTTTTTCAGCAAATATCAACTGAGTTTTTCATACTATTTTTTATTTTCTTCCTGTTCAATGACTCGTGATTTCAACTGAGTTTACATATAAATTATTAACCAAGTTGAACATTGGAAAACCAATATTGAGATACATTTTCCATTTGTATCTATTGAGTTCTAGGCATTTCTAAAGATTGAGTTTTCAACCTTTTTCTCTCAAATATTTCGAAAATGTAAAGTTGGCTTCAAAACTAGAAAGTAGCCTTTGAAACTTTTTGTTCTTTTCAACAAACGTCAGGCCACCATGAAGACATGATATTGAAAATGAAAAGTTAGGGATATATGAAATGAGTTGTGAGGATCATGACATATTGGTCAGACTGAGCGAGCCATTGAAACTCGTTTCAAAGAACACGCAGCTCATATCTGATTTCGGAGACCAGAAAAAACCACTGTCGTTCAACACGCCTTGGCCTTGGTCTGAAACTGTTGGGATTGGTACACTACACTAGATTTTTGGGTAAATTCGAAACTCTGTGGCATGAGAACTATGAACAGTGTTAAAGGTCTCATGAATGAAATCTCACTTACTCAGAAGAACTCAGTTTGTAGAATATGGAAGGTACACGTTCCATCGCTATGTAGCTTGCTCGGGAGCCCCACAAGGCTCCAATCTGGGTCCACTCCTATTTTCAATATTTATCAACGATCAATATTGAAAATATACAGTCCAGTTACCTGTTTTCAAAACTATACTTCACTACAAAATAATTTAACGTTATTGGAGCACTGGTGTACCAGAAATGATCTAATCTCAAACCCAACATCAACAAATGTAAAATCCTAAAGTTCTCGCGTGAACATGTAAAATTGATCCAGATTTGCTAATATAGACAGTCTGAAAATACTTTACCTCACATTTATTAGAAGTGAACTAATATATGCCGCAGTCATTAGGTCACTTTTATATAAAAACCCAATAGACAGTATTGAATCTGTTGGAAGGAAACGTCTCAAACATATAATCTTGAAATGTTGTGGCTATTACCCCGAAAAAGGATATGCCCATCAACGCCTTCTAAATATTTTTCACTTCCAATCTCTGCAAGGAAGACGAGACTTCTCGGCAGTTACCATTCTCCATAAATCATCGAACGGCATAATAGACTGTTCCTATTTGTTGAGTAGGATCAATTTTCATGTGCCAAGATTTGTTTTTCGCCAAAATAGTACTTTTTACAATTCGTCTACTCGTACGAATTTACGCCTCAAGTCACCAATTTATTCAATGTGTAGTATCTTCGACGTTTGAAAACACAACAGGAACTGACCTTTTTTTTTGTTTTGAAAGCAACAGGGTAGTGTGGGACTCTAACCCACTAAACTCTAACACACTAAAACATCACTTTCATCTTCGCCGTCTGACGCCGGAACCATCCAGAAGGATATTACATCAGGTATGTCAGCGGCTTTTCTCCTCATCTTTCATCATTTTGTATTTTCCTTTCTTCATTTTCTTTTGATTTGATTACCTCACAAATGAATGTGAATACTTCTTTCCATACGACTTCCGATTTCAGCATGTTTTCTATCACATTGTCCGGTGTTAGGACTTGTCTTAGCGATAAGAAGGTACGCATTCTCATGCTTTGCCATTTAGCACAGTGGAAAACTGTGTGTTCGGGATCATCCACTTGGCCACAATATACACATCTGTCGTTCGTTTTCCCTATTTTATTTGTATAACTTCTGAAAGCTCCATGGCCCTACAGAAACTGGGAGAAGCACACATGGGATAAGGTCTGGTATCAATCTTTTCGTCCATTGAGCTACCGCTGTGTTCTCTTCCCATCTACTTTGCCACCTTGCTAATGTGTCTTCTCTGATATTGTTCACCAGGGCTTCACCCCTATATAAGGCAGTGCGCTCTTGTATGAGCAAGTCAATTCTATACAGTTGTATGTCTATAACTCTCTTCCATACTGGTGCTGCGTAAGTCATTATTGACTGTACCACCCCATTAAGCATCCTTCTTCTTACACAGCTTGGTCCTCCAATATTGCTCATTATAGCCTTTAGCCACCGTAACTGTTTTCTGAGCTTTTTCGGTGGTCTTTCTTACGTGACAATTAAAAATTAGCTTATCGTCGATTCACACTCCGAGATACTTCATATGTTTGGTCGGTTTAATGCTATGACCACCCACCCCAAACAGTATACCTTGTTCCTCTTTCCCGTAATAACAACAGTTCCTGTTTTCTCTGGGGCCATTTCTAGGTGATTGCCTAAGATCCAGTTCTCAATTTTTTCAAGAGCTAAGTTGGCACAGATCATTAGTTGGTCCTTGTTTATTGCTCTAACTACAAGGGCAAGGTCGTCTGCATATGCAATAGTTTTTCAGTTCCCAGGTATTTCCAGTCCTAACACACCATCATATAATACATTCCAAAATGTTGGTCCTAGAACTGATCCCTGGGGTACTTCCTGCGTCATTTCCATATTGAAGTTCTTGCCAATAAGTACTCTATCTTCCAAGTAACAGTCTATAATCTTGACTAGATGTTGGTTTATCCCTAGTTCTTGTAGCCTTCCTATCATATTAGTCCAGGATGCTGTATTGAATGCATTTTTATATCGATTGCGATCAGTGCTTTCCAATCGAAGGACAATGTACTTACATGTTCCAGTACTTTTTCTATAGCTGATACTGTCGATCTTTCCTTTCTGAAATCTATGAGTAGCAAGTAGGTTATTATATATTCCTAGCATCGTTTCTGGGATGACCCTAATGGCCTCTTTAATCTCCTCCGGCGAAATTCCATCTGATTTGAGATTCTCACATGCTCTTACTATTTCTTCCCTACTGAAGCTCTCAGGCAAATCCTGAGTCCCCAAATGGGGGTTGTTCGATTGATCCTTGCTGGAAATAAGCCTCTGATAATTTCAGTTCTCTTTTCTTCGGTAAGGTTGTAGGGTCAGTATGCTTTGAAGGTTTTCATCGTAATTTTGTATCCTTGTCCCCATATATCATTTTCCAGGACTTCGCAGAGTTTATTCCACACCTTGACTTTAGCATCTTTGATGAGTTTGTATAGCTTCCTTCTCATTGTTCTGAGTTCCACTTCTCTTGCAGCTCAAGTTCCTTGGTTCATTCCTCTCCGATCTCTTGTCATCTTCCTTCTTTTTTCATTGCTTCTCGACCATCTCATTCCACCAGTAGGGTTGTGCTTTCTACCTCGTAGCTGATGCGTCTTCTTGACTTGCCTTTATCGCCTCCTTCATATTCTGAATTGACCTAGTATTCGACTGCCCGATATTGGGTTTCAGAATTTCGATGACTGACTTGAAGAATTCTTTATTGATTTTTGGTTTGCATGGCCTTGTTTTATGAGGTGCTCTCCTTTCGTCCTGTATTTCAAAATAGATATATCGATGGTGACTCAAATACTCTTGTTGCAATACTCCCCAGTTTACTAATCTCTTGAATATAGTGGATGTTTCAAAAGTCATGTCTATATCCTTAAGTCCTAATCCTTCTCAATGAGGTCATTAGATTCTGGGTCACCAGGAGTTACCCTAAGGATGGGGTACTATTTCCTCTCTGTGGTTACTCTTGATGGATAGTCTGCTTTGATGTCGTTAACAAAATGAAAGTAGATGTGGAAGCTGTTACAGATAACCTTGTGATCCATCCTGGAAAGGACCATGTCGTGCAGGGTAGCCTATACGTGTTCATAGTTGCCGCCAGAGAGAGCAAATTTCAAATACCAGAAAATAAATCTGGATTCATTTGACTCCACTTTCCTCAGCTGATGGAGTCATTCTATTTTCAGGGCAGATGAAATATCATTCTAGGCCCAAACAAATTTATTGGATTTTGTAAAACAATGTTTTTCATAGATCTGTATTCCATTTTTTCGTACATAAACTAAGGCATTTTTGAAATGACTGGAGTCTTCAACACAGATAATGCTACTCAAGTTATATTATAAGAAGTTTGGATTATTGTCAAAATTAGTTTTTTGAAATTATGGGAACGCTTCAGCAAATCCTTCCCGAGGCTTTTATCCAACAACTAATTAAAAACCCGATTGGAAAATAACCAGATCCCCAGTGTGACAATATTATAGAAAATTCATAATATCGTCCATTTTCCAGCCGAGTCGGGCCCGAAGCGGCTTTTCCAGTAAATTGAAACTTCTCCCTGGAAAAAGTCTCCGCGTTACATTCTTATTACAATCCAGCCCGGAGCTTTGTTTACCGACGCAAAGGTAACAGTAAAACAAAGCCGGAGCATGAAAGGTAGTTGGGCTGAGATGCTCTAGAAGAGAAAAAAGGCTGTTGTAGTTGAAACGACGAATTGTATACCTTACGGATTATTCTAAACGTTATCAGTGGCTTTATGAGGAAAAATCGGGACATGGAGAATGATTTTCACTTAGATGATACCTATTACAGTGGATTCGTATCTTTTCTGAATCTCAAACCTTTTTGAGAGCAGGAGTTGTTCTCCATACTGATCAATGTTTCATCTAATCTTCAACAATTGAAATGCGCAAACATTTTAAAAAATTCCTTAAGACAATCTAAGAGCAGCGCATGCACCAAAGTATCGATTTACGTCGGATTAAAATCGCTGTAAATTATATTCATTTGGAAAAACTGTCCTGGAGAAAAATGTACCCAAGGAACTAAACGAACTCGAATCTACTCCAAAACGATTATACCAAATCCCAAATAAAAAAATCCATTCAACTTTAGCGAACCTCTACTTCTTATCCCAAACAGTCCGATGACCAGACAGACCCTACAAACGAGTTTTGAAAAGGCACGGGATGAAGCCCTTATTCACATTAAACAATCAAATTTCTAGTTTTCACGAACGCCTGAAGATACGATTTCTTATGAGACACAGAGCCAAACCAACAAACGAGTTTCAAACAAAGCGTAGGACCATCAGCTAGTTGTCCGGAAATCAGATCCAGGCTCATTTCTTCCCAAACATCATCTTGACACAGACCACACAGTAGGTAAGCTTCGAAAACTCTCTAGGTCAGGATAATCCGTGAAGTTCCTGATATTGGATAACGTTTCAACTCTCTCAACATACATCACCGTCCTACCGCATATTCTTCAAAATATCACATCTCGCTTCCTTTTCTAGACTCCTATTCTTGACAATGGCTCCACCCTTACCCCTATTGGCATCTCGCCCTCGTCAATACCACTCAAAAATTGCCTGAGTACCCTTAGACCTTCCTAGAACGTTGGCATATCGGAACACTTGAAGTGTGTCATTCATTGCCTGAGGTGGCAGGTATCTGTGTAGTCATACTTGTTCGTTCCAGCACTTCAAAATTATATCAAAGTCGAACCAGGGACGTTGAACAACAAAAAACTTGGGGCAGGCAGTCCAGACACTCAATTGACCGTGGTAAATTTTTTGATCATACTCTCACACACCAATGCCCAAATGCTTGGGTAAATACCAAACTCCTGCTTCTCGTGTGACACCTATTTCATATGTGCGTGTGACAGATGACAGGCGGTTTTACAACACAAACAAAGTTGATAACACGACGAATGACGAAATGGTTTAGACTTTCACGGCTGAGGTTTGCAGTGTCATTGCTTTTCGAGTTTGAAAGCCGTGGAATTTTGGAATTTCTTCTTGACGTTCCGCTTGCGCGAGTAGCTAGCTTCTTCAGAGGTTTAACCATCATGGCTTGCTGTCCGATGACTACCTTTTAGGCTTCGTAAAGCGTATTTATGCCTTATCAGGTGATAAGTTGTATTCGTACCTGTTTTTGTAACTGTATTTGTACATGTACTTGTACCTGCACTTGTACCTGTACTCGCACTTGACCCTGGAACATTGACGATATTGCTGCTTGTTGTCCTGTTCGTTATTCTAGGATTCCTTAAAATAGGGTTTCATATGAATATTAACCTCTTAGGAATGAATAATTCTGTAGAATTATTTCTAAACTTTCTTCAAAGTTATAATCTGTCTCAACGGATAGAAATCCCTACTAGAATAACAGCTAATACTCATACCCTTATTGCTATCTTGGTAACATCAGAAAAGGATGATATACAGTTAGTTGAAGTTTTAGTTACAAAACAGTTTACTACCGAGATTTCAACCGAGATGATTTTCTCAATGATCTTCACCTCTTTGATTGGCATAGAATCTTCCACTTCGAAATTGTAGATGCAATGTTAGAGTTTTTCACCACAAACACAACAATTCTTTTCAATGCCCATGCCTCAGTTAGGTCTATGAGAACAACAAAACCGCCCGCTCCATGGCTCACCTTTAACATCAAGGAAATGATTAAACTAAGAGATAAAGCTCTTGGAAAGGTCAAAGTAACCAAATCTCATAGAGACTGGACGAGCTTTAATATAAGAAACTCCGTAATTATACCACCGGAGCAATCCGACGTGAAAAAAAAGCATATTTAGAATTTGTTTCGAAAAAAGAAAATTCCAGTTCGATCTGGGGTACTCTAAGAAAACTTGAAGTTTTGAAAAATAAACTCAGCCCTAAACTTTCTGCGGATTTATCAGATCTGAATCAAATAAATTTCCACTTCACAAATATTATTCATGCTGCAAAATCTTATCATCATGAAACACTTATTGAAAGATATACTCAGACCTATAATGGAGCTACTTTGAATTTTCGCAGAGTGCCACTGCAGACTCAACAATACATCAGTGGTATGAAAAGTAACTGTGCTGAATCTGACAACATTTTTCTAATTATGTTAAAGTATATTGAAAATTATCTTATCAACAACACTACACACATATTCAATTCCTCTATAGAAACAAATCATTTTAATTCTGCATGGAAACATGCAATTGTACTCCCTTTGCCAAAATGTGAAAATCCAACTGAATTATTTCATTTGAGGCCAATTAGCAAAGTGCCTATCTTATCTAAGGTGTTCGAGCGGATTCTGAAAGATCAAATTGATTCTTTTGTTTACAATAATAATTTAATAACAAATGTTCATATCTGGATTTTGTACATTCTATAGCACCACCACCGCTCTTGTCAACATCACCCAAGATTTATTCAAAGCAACTGATAATAATGAAGTAACTGCCATGGTAATCTTGGACTACAGTAAAGTATTCGATACATTAGACCATAATATTCTATGTAGGAAAATGTCATTTCTCGGATTTAGTGAAGGGACTGTGAATCTTTCGAAAAGTTACTTCAGAAATCGGACTCAGTAAGTATGTCTGGATGGAAAGTGTTCTAGTGCTTTACCTGTTGATTATGGAGTACCTCAGGGCTCTATTCTTGGCCCAATTCTGTTCCCTCTATATATATCTGACTTCCATAAAATGATTGATCTTTGCACAGTTCATCATTATGCAGATGACACTCACTTATATTATCGATTTCCTTCAAGTAACTGGCAGGTGGCAATGGAAACAATCAACAGCGGTCTACAAAAGTTACTGGAACTATCTATAGCCCATAACTTGAAATTCAATTCAGAAAAATCTCAGGTGATACTTTTTGGCCCGAAACACAAAAGACGGGAAATTGAAGGAAGAATTGAAATCCAACTTGGACAAGACTTACTACAAACAATTACAGAAAGCAAGAACTTGAGTTTATGGATAGATGATGATCAGAGATTTCACAAATATATAAATTCCCTTTGTCGTAGCTCATACAGTATCTTACGTCAACTCAATCAAAGTAGAGATATTATGACTTCCAAATTGAAGTTGAAACTTTGCGAAACCCTCATATTGTCTAGATTAGCATATTGCGATATAATCTACGAGCCTGCTTTGATACAAACTGATGTAAATTGCTTACAAAAAATACAAAACAATTGCATTCGTCTTTCTTATGGTGTGAGAAAATTCGACCATATATCCCCCGAGCTCGAGGAGTCAGGTTGGTTACCAATTGCTAAAACCTGGCAGCTCCACCTACTCGTCAATACACATAAATTACTCATTTACAGAAAGCCAAATTATATTTATGAAAGATATGAAACTTTCAAATCACATAATAATTCGAGGACACGAAACCGTCACACTTTTATTATTCCAAAACACTCGACAGCCTGCTTTTCTCGTAGTTTTATTTACCAGTGAATTCAGACACTACTCCATATATAATTTCAAGAAAAAGTTGAAAACGTATCTGGAGTCTTCTGGATAGATAATATATTATTGTTATGCCTTGCTCATATGGTTTTCCCTTTGTCTCGCATTTGTGTTTGTTTTGCTATATTTTACCTTATTTAAGCTAAATAGATTTTCAATATTTACTTTGGAATTTATAACCTTTGTTATTTTAGTCTCACAAAGATTCATGAACTACTCACTTACCAATGTATACTGGGTATTTATATTTATATTTCTATATAATACATGCTATCTTCTAGGTTAAGTTGTAAAACAGCCTCATCTGAACTTCGCCATTTCATTGATTCTTGTATCTACTTCTTCTTTATAAACAATGTATGTCAATGAATAAATCCCATTTATTATTATTCACCGCTTCTCCTTTTCTGTTGAAATTCTCCGTGTGTTTGTGGATCTCTATTGCCTCCCGTACCAGTCGGCTATGGTATCCCTGGTTGGGGGCATTTAGTTCTGTGTTTTCAAACAAAATTATGAGGTCTCCTTCACTAAGTGCGTGTTCTGCCACAGCTGACTTGTCCGTTTGGCCCAGTCTACAGTTCCATTTATGCTCTTTCAGTCTTGTTCCCATGGATCGTTTGGTGGTTCCAATATATACCTTTCCACAAGTGCACGGTATGCGATAGACCCGTGCCGCTGATAATGGGTCTCTTTTGTCTTTAGCCGACCTGAGGCTTAGTTGTATCTTCCTCGTGGGTTTGAAGACTGTTTTGATGTCGTGTTTGCCCAATAGTTTCAAAATTATGTCCGTGACCCTAGGGATGAACTATAGATATGCGCGTGCAACCATCTGATCCTTTTTCGCTTTCTGAACCGTGGTGCCCTTCGGTTTAATGGCTTTTCTGGTCTCGGAGGCACTGTATCCATTCGATCTCAAAGTCACTTCAAGGATTTCAGTTTCCTCTCCAGATGTTCTGGTTCACATATTCTCCGAGCCCGTTCCGTTAGAGTTGAGAAGACTCCTCTCTCTCCATCTCCAGTTGATGTAGATATTTCACTTATCTGAACTCCGTCTTGATACTGTTCCTGCAGGTTCGATATTGCTATATTTGGTTCTGGAATGAGAGGTTATCTTCTGATACTTGATCCCGGTTCTTTCTTCTCTTTCAATCATCACGTTCCTTGGTCCTCGGTCTTCTTCAATAGCTTAAAATCCCCTACTCTTGCGCCTTTCTTCTTCTTTACTTCACTCACTTTTGATGAATATCCACTTACATGAATCAAATCAAGTTTTGAACTGATGCTTTCCTTTACAAGGTAGGTGATAGAACTGGGAGTTATTTCTAACTTGAATGATATATTCAAGAGCTATTGCGGAAAATTTTTGTGTCCAGAATTCTCTCATAAAGAGATAGGATTCGAAACACGACCAGAAGAGATATCTATAAGTACACTGTGTCACATCGAACTTCCATTAAATATTCGAGGTGGAAGTATGGACTAGGTAACACAATGAATGGAATAATATGGGTAATATCGTCCACTTCCAAACCTAGTAGCGACTTTTGCGGCAAATTGAATCACTTTCCTGAAAAACACGTCTCCGCTCCTCACATAACATTCTTATTTCAATTCAGCCTGAATCGTTGTTCGCCGACGTGAAGGTAACAGTCACACAAAACCGGAGCATGAAAGGTAGTTGGTTGGGGTAAGATGCTCGCGATGTGAAAGAGGACTATAATGGGTGAAGCGATGAATTGTATACTTTTTGGATTATTTTAAACGTTACCAGTGGCTTTATGAGAAAAAATCCGTAGGCATTGTGGATGACTTTCACTTAGATAGAAAGTGCACAGCATTAAAGCTCAATACATTTGGATGCATTACTAGATTTGTAATTCTACATAGCGGTATACATATTCTCCATACTATTGAATTTTTGAAAATTTCAGATGTTCTTACTGATACAAACATGTTTTCTTATACACTTTTTGGATATTGAGAAGACAAATATAGTTGTATATCATCTGCGTTTAGATGTACTTGACAATGTGATAAGAAAGAAGGGTAATCAAAAATAAACACTGAATCAAAAATAAACACATGAATATCTGACAGATTCAGACTAAACACCCCACAGGAAAATTCATTGAATGTCACATAAAACAACTCAGTTTCTACCATTTCAAGCAGAAACTGAAGTCATTTTTTTTAATCACTGCTTTTATTCAACAGATGAATATATGTTATATGTTAAATAACATAGATAATGCGTGTTACTTCGAGTAACGATTGTTCTCATTTTTAACATTAATTATTTGATGTTTTGGTATAAAAGCATTGTGATATTTGTATATTATTTGTATATATGATGATATATTTATCATCAAATATTTACAAATGTGAATATTTGTTCAAATGTATCACGTAGCCAATAAACTATTCTTTTCTATTCTATGCTTCTACTGCGGAGCAAACGCTAAACCACCTAAACCACAGATGGATAGATGAATTCAAAAAACTGTTGCCTTCTGGAAAATGCGAATTAATGAATAGCTTTCTACATATCCCCTTTATACAAAGAATGTGCGAAATTTGCAAGAAAAATTCATGTATAGAAATTACTTTCAGTTACGAACTGAAAAAAGTACTTTCGAAACAATAATTCCAGATGAACATAATTTTCATCAACTGAAAAATTTGATATATTGTAACGAATACAAAATTATTCACTGCATGTAAAAGTATTCAGGAAGATTGAATAAAATCAAAATGAATAGCTGGAAACAACAATTTTATTAGGAAAAAATAACCTGAAATGAACTTACAATAACATAAAATACAAGCAACAATTGAACAATCAAAAAGAAACAAAAATTAAAAGATTTTAAGCCATGTCACTTCACGACGTTTCGGTTGTTAGTATCCACAATCATCTTCGGGTGATGACTCGACTTATTTCTCCAAGAGGTGACTATTTATACGTCATTCGAGTTCTTCCACCAATTCCCTCTTCCCTCTCTCCGCTTCATCGGTTTATCGGAAGATAACCGTTTAGCGGGAGTTGGCCTTTTTTCGCATAATTTTGGGTTTCCATATGTTGCGTATCTCTACGCTAGCTTAGCTAATTGCGTTGTTGGACAACATATATGCGGCTTCTTTGAATTTCCTCCTGAACCAGTATTACTTCCTGCGGATGAACCACTTGATATTATGTTGATAAGTCCAAGCATGCTCTGCTATTCCCGATTTGCTGGTTCCTAATCATTGTGTATGTTTCTTGTGCTCAGCAATGCAGAGTTTCAATGGCCTCTCAGTTTCACCGATGCAAGATTTGCAGCATCCCCAGGGTATCCGATAAATGCAATTCTTGGAATCGCAGTCCGCGTTTGGTGGCCTGGATTTCGTTAGGCTGCTACGGATAGTGTCTTCGGATCTGAAGCAGGTTCTGATGTTGCACTTGGAACCAATTCTTTTTATCCTCTCCGATATAATCCTCTGATGTAGGGGAGTGCAAGAACTGGTTGTGACGGCTTCTCTTCCTTGCGAGGTTCCTGCCGTCTTCAAGCCAAAATCTTTTCTACCATCGCTTTGGAGTAGCCATTTCGTTGAAGATAATTTTTCATGATGTCTAGTTCCTTTTTGAGACCTTCCTTCATGTTACAGAGCCCGAAAGCACGGTCTAATGGAATCTTGATGATTCCTCTTTTAGTCGATTGATGGTGGTTGGATTCGTTGTTCAGATACTGTCCCGTGTGAGTGGATTTTCGGTATACAGATCTGAAGCAGGTTTAGATGTTGTACTTGAAACCAATTCTTTTTATCATTTCCGACAATCCTCGGATGTAAGGACGTACAAGAACTGATTCTAACGGCTCCTCTTTCTTGCAAGGCTCTTGCTGTCTTCCAGCAAAGGCCTGTTCCACTATCGCTTTGGAGTAGCTATTCCGTCGAAGATAATTTTTGACGATGCCTAGTTCCTTCTTCAAACCTCACTTCGTATTACAGAGCCCGAAAGTACAGTCTAATAGAGTCTTGATGGTGGTTGGATTCGTGGTTCTGATACTGTCCCGTGTGAATCGGTATCTGATATACAGGTGTTTCCCATTCATTGTCGGTCCTCTTCACCAATACATCTAAAAATGGCAATTCTATAGTTCTATATTATGAAGGTGTCGTCGACGTATCTCAACCAGACTCGCGGCTTCTTCATTGTCCAGAGTTTCAAACCACTTCATATATATGTTGGCTATAACTGGTGAAAGTGGCGATCCTATTGGCAGTCCCTCATCTTGGGTAAATAATTCGTTTCAGTTTGAAATAGCAGCTTCGTGCACAGCATCCTAGTAATTCCGTGAAATAAGTAACTAGGCTTGAACTCTTCCAATTTTCATTTTTATTCAATTGTTCAATTATCAATTGTTGCGTGTATTTTATTTTATTGTTATTTCCTTTTAGTTTTTTTTTTGCTCAATATAATTGTGTTTTTTTTTATTATTTCTGGGATTTCAAATCATTTTATATCATATTAGATAATAGAAGTCCGAACCAATGAAATTCAACATACAAACTAGTACAACCTAGATGGTTGCAGCAGAAAGTCCATAAGGCTACATGTTTTGTATGGAATTTGATGACAATGACGACTGTCTGGACAAAAGTACGTAACCTTAAGGTTGTTTGGGTGAACGTTTTAAGTTTCAGTGAAGTTTTGACGAAGTAAAAGCATAAGTACATACAAACCTACTGAATGTCCCG
Organism: Leptinotarsa decemlineata; assembly: GCF_000500325.1. Lineage (NCBI taxonomy): Eukaryota > Metazoa > Arthropoda > Insecta > Coleoptera > Chrysomelidae > Leptinotarsa > Leptinotarsa decemlineata. Next base: position 1,199,341 of record NW_019290256.1, read on the forward strand.
AAATAATTATATGTAAAATGGTTGACCGTATTTCTGTCTTAAGATATAATATGTCTATATGAATCAAGTTTTCGAACTGAAATGAATCGGAACTTTGTGAACCATTTGAAACTGTAATAAGTTATTTCATTTAGTGACTAATTCAGATGCCCAGATAATTGAAACGAATAGAAATCATCAGATTTATTCAAAATATGGATTCCAAAGATTCCAAAGGAAGATGAAAGATTACTTTATGAATTGAGAAAATTCAGCACTGGTTATAACCAAAGAAGGACAAAGCGATAAAAATTATGAAAATTCCTTCTAGATACCTTTGTAAGAAGAAAATTAAGAATGAACGAAAGAGAATTAATTGGAAATCGAAAGAAAATCTGAGATATTATTACAAGAAAAGGGACTATGATTCGAGAGATCATAGCTGTCCACTTTCTCCATGATTCTAGTACTATACAATCAATTCAACTCAATTAAAAAATTTAAACCGAATAATCTGCATCCAAATCCCCATCTGGATATATACGGCTCGAAAAATCCCGTAATCCAAATAGTGAAACATATGTACACAAATCGAGGCCATCGCATTTTGATAATGTCGATATTTTCGCTCACCGAAATCGTCTTCAATCCACCAGGAGAGCTTTTGTGAAAGTGTTACCTTCGCTTCATCGGAATACAATATGCTTGGAGCCTTCAGGCCGTTCAGTAGTGAGATACGGACAGCTGGCCGTCAATTGGATAATGGAAAACCCGTTTTCCACGTTCATCACTTATAGCCCAGTCACGAAAATAAATCATTCCTCAACATCGTATATTCAATACAGGGTTGAAAGGTTTTTTTGAAGAGTATCATTCTGAGCAATCTGATATTCCGGAGAGTGAAGTTTACCCTCGATAGGAGACTGAAATGGCTGGTATGAAATGTGTCTGCTTGAAAATAAGTTGATTTATGTTCACTTCTTTCATTTCAAGTGAACTTTTTCGGGGTGATATGAAAAACTTCAAACATTGCATTCATTACGAAGATCATTCCACAACTACAACAATTCGAGACAAAAAGTGAGTGACGATAAAGTTTATATTCAGTTGTTTGATAGTTGTGAACATCAAAAGCATGACTCACCCTCAATTAGTATCGGATAAAATCATATATTCCTCTTTTTTTATTTGTTTTCTTCAGCCTGTGTTTGAAAAGTATTCATTTCTCCTCATCTTCAATATTACTCTTTTCTATTTTTGTTATTCGATGAATATTCGATTGACCCAACATATGCCAGGAACTGAGTGATATCGGTTTATGTTTTAGGATTGGTTGAGTTAGTTTTTCAAGTTATTTTAAAATATTCAAAATAGCAAGGGTTGAATGGTAGAGCACCCTCGGGTGAATCCCTCTTGGGATTCCTGAATAGCATAAGAAGAATACCATGTATCTTTTCATTTTTCATTGGAAATGAACCCATTATCATTATTATTATAAAGTAAATTGCCCAGGAGTATCACCAGTGGAAGAATCCATGAAAAAGATGATGATGTCTGATGGCAGAATTACTGCCATCAAGAAAAGTAATACTGGGAAAAAATATATCCAAAACAATAACTTTTTCCACTAACTGAATCTTTTGAATCACGTTTGGCTGAAGAAGATATCATCACTTCAAAGATAAAACTCACTTAGTGACATTTTGAGGCAAATTGACTTTTCCCAACAAGTGCACTTTTTATTGCATACTCTACCAAAAGACAAACCTGACATGATGTAGAAGATACATGATGTAGAAGAAGATGAAAATAATGAATAATGAATAATTACAATTGCAGTTTCGAATTTTATCCCAAAAAAAGCAATACAAGTTTTTTTATGATATTTTATTCACTAACTACTATTGTTTTAGTAGTCATCTTAGGAGTAAAAATGGATAAGTACATTTTTTTCTAAATTCTGCTCAAAAGAAAATAACACTTAGTGGGTGGTTTAACTAGTTAGAAAGGGTAGCACAATGAAGTATTACCAAAAAAACATCAGGAATATTAGACGCACGTTAAAATAGATAAGTGAAATTTATTGTTCGTATTTTATTAATTGTCGATTATTTCAAAAGTCAGTTATTGTAGTTAGTGAGTTTTACTTTCAAAGTGACGATATATAATCGCTCATAACCGGCATAAAGCTCTACAGCAAATGGTTCAGTCGAAGTCCTCTGGTGTACGGAGACAAATTTGCCTGGCCATTTGCAGTCAGTGATCATGGAAATCCTTATTCAATCTCCTCTATATATTATACATATTTTTTGAAAGAGAGGCTAGATTACAACCTACAGAATAAACCTTCACACTTTCCGAAAAAAAAATTATAAAATCAAAATCATTCGTTAGTTCTAAGAAAGGTTCATTCATCAGGAAGTTACACATAAGTTTTTTCATTTTGAAGGAAAATCGAAACCTTACTTTTTTTCCAAAACATAGAAACGTTCATGGATGAAAATACGACATAACTATTTCATCAGTTCCACTCAATCAAATATATCTTCAACAAAATTCCAAATATGAAGTTTTACGTTGTTGCCAAATTAATATCTAATTTTAGATATGTCACTACCATTGTTTTCACTCGATTTTTCAATAACCACCAACAGAAAAAATGGGAAGAAAATGAAACCAGGTGATTCCATTTTACATGAAGTTTTCACCTATCCATTATCCCAATATCAGTGTGAAGGTCAATTGTACACTTCGCCAATTGTAAACAGCGTGCATATGTGGAGGACTACTGGTAGGAACTGAAAGTCATCATTCTGTTCATACAGTACTGATCCCAAGTAGAGAGGATGGGATCCCCTTAAGAAAAAACTGCTAACAGATGATAGTTGATGGTTCAATGATGAAATGAAACCCATCTGATACAGATGTAAACAGTCGCATTCTCAAAAAGATTGTATTCTTTCTCAAATGTTTGTAACTTTCAAAAAATGATAAAAATGGTTGAGTACGTTGAACAAAATCAATTGAACTCGAATAATCATTCGAAATATTCTAACAATATTTCGAAAATGCACAGAACTATTTATGATTTCACTAACAAATAAGTTCCAATGACCCTGAAGATGTGTTCAAGATATCCATTATATTCAATTTATTCACTTAGAAAATCAATTATTTTTTATTTGATTTCATTCGACTATCAAAAATCTAGGTGCCATTGAACACTGAAATTAATACGAACAAGGGAGTTTCTTGGCAAGATATTTAGTGTAAACAATTAACTGTGTCAGAATAATATTTAACATATACTGGAACAGAGAAGATGCGGAACTGGTACATTTTTCTTCATCCAGGCATTACCAGGAAGTACTTTTGAACAGATAAATATATAGGTACTGACTTTTAACCTGATGATAACTACGTCAAAATTTTGGAATGAAAACTTCCAGACGTTCTGTAATACAGTCCCAGTTTTATCATGTATTGTACCCATATGGGATATCATATGGAAGAATGAAATGAAGGCATATTTGTCATATTCCAAAATCGAAATTGAACTCTCAATATCAAAATTCCAATATTTCGACAATGGTTACTGTCATCATCAAGAAACTACGAGATGATGATTTGAATTGGAGACTGAAAAAATAAATGAGTTTGTTAATACTTACAACGTCAATGAGATAGGTCGCTGGTTATTGAAAATGTCAAAGATAAAATGGCGAATAACAATGTTAGGTCCTCATAAAATGGGTGATCATTTCACCCATTTTATGAATTTAATATTGGGAGAGTGACTCAACATCATTTATTCAATTTTGTTGTTAAAACAGCTTCCTTTTTTTTTTGAAAGTGAACTTTTGTTGAAATAAACACCAATATTTCTTGGCACAATCATGTCGCTGGAATTGCAAGGGATGCTTCTCAAAAGCATGAAACACTGTTCCGAACCAGAAAACTATACACCTCAACAACTTTTGATGCTTCATAAAGCTCAGATCTGACCTTCTTTGGAGTATTGTTCTCATATATGAAGCTCGGGCCCCAAACATACCCTGAAGCTGCTGGATTCCATCCAGAAAAGAGCCATCCGCCTGATTGAAGACGCGAACATCACGTGCAACCGTGATAGCCTGGAACATCGAAGAAAGGTTGAAGATTTTTGTCTCTTCTATTTATACATTCACGCGAAGAGTTCAAGTGACCAAGAGTGGTACATATCAGAAATACGCGACAAACTGTGGCTGCTCATCATTTTGAGATTCAACTCAGTAGACCTAGAACTTCACTGTTTAAGAACTACGTTTACATGGAATCAACTTCCTGAGAACGAGAACAGGACAACTATGAAGCCACCAACGTCATCAACATAAGTTCCTGCCCTCTCACGGACATAGATAAATCTTTGTTGAGGAAAGGTCCAAACTTTGCCATTGCACCTACATCTGTGCCCACTTTGTAAATGATAACTGCAGTAGAATCCACCAGTTCCCTTATGGATCAGATCGAGGCAGAAGAATTCAGATGGAAAATCAGAGAACAGCTAGATCGAGAACCAGTTCCAACTTCTAACGTTAGCAATGAAGAACGAAGAGCCCTGAACAAGCTACGTAGAGACAACACCATCAAGATTTTACCTGCAGATAAGGGAAACGCTACTGTTGTGATGGATACTGATCTCTATGAACAGAAAATCGAAGAGGTGCTTCAGAAAGGAAAATACACGAAGATCGTGAGAGACCCTACTGCAACAATTGAGAGGAAGTTGTACCAGACTTTGAAAAGATACCAAATCTATTTTTCAGAAAAAGAGAGATAATTGCTAACACCGCACCACAGTAAGCCCCCTCACTTGTATGGACTACCCAAAATCCACAAAAAGGATGTTCCGCTCAGACCGAACATTAGCTCCAGAGATTCAGCTATCCAGAACTTGTCCAGATTTTTACTACCAATAATTGAACCACTGCAAGGTAAAACATCATCTTTTGTGAAAAATTCAAGGCATTTCGTTGAACTACTAGGGGAAATCGAAGTCAAAGAGCAGGATCAACTGATTAGTTTCGACGTGGAAAGCCTCTACACCAATGTTCCTGTCGAAGAAGCATATGGAGTGGTTTGAAACTCTGGCCATTGAAGAAGCCCACAAGAAGCCCCGAGTCTGGTTGAGATACGTACACGAAACCTTCATAATATGGAACCATGGGAATGCAGAACCAGACACTTTTCTGAAGCACATCAACGTGAGTCCTTCCATCACTTCCACAATGGAGAAGGAAGTCCACAACGAATTGCCATTCTTAGACGTATTGGTGAAGAGGACCGACACTAAATGGAAAACATCTGTATATCGAAAACCCACTCACACAGGACAGTATCTGAACCAGAAATCCAACCACCATCAATCGACTAAGAGAGGAATCATCAAGACTCTACTAGACCGTGCTTTCGAGCTCTGTAATACAAAGGAAGGTCTTGAAGAGGAACTAGGCATTATCAAAAATAACCTTCAACGGAATGGTAAAACAGGCTTCAGCTAGAAGACAGCAAGAGCTCCACAAGGAAGGGAAGCCGCCACAACCAGTACTTGTACTTCCCTACATCAGAGGATTATCGGAAAGGATAATAAGGATTGGGTCCGAGTATAACATCGGGACCTGCTTCAGATCTGGGAACACTATCCGTAGCAGCCTCACGAAAACCAGGGCCACCAAACGCGGACTGCGATTCCGAGAATTGCATTTACCGGGAAAGTTCGCATTGCTCAGCACAAGAAACACACACAGCGAGAAGAAATCAGCAATTCCGGAATAGCAGAGTATGTTTGGACTCATCAACACAACATCAAGTAGGCTCAAGCTAAAATCATCCACAAATAGGAACACTGGTTTAGGAGAAATTTCGAAGAAGCCGCGTATATGTTAGTCAAGCTAGCGTAGAGATACGTAACATATGGAATCCTCTATTCAAGAGAAAAATGACCAACTCCCGCCAAACAGTCATCTCCCTCTAAAACCAATTGAGCGGAGAGAGGGAAGAGGGGATAGGTGAAAGCAGTCGAATGACCTATAGTCAGATTTCGGAGGAATAAGTCTAGTTATCACTCGAAGACGATTGTGGATACTAACAATCGAAACGTCGTGACATAACTTGGTTTGGAATTTTTTAATTTTCATTTTTCATTTTCGTTAATAATATTTTTTTCAATTCTCAGCCTTTATTAATATTTAAATTCGTTTTGGTTGTTGCTTGTATGTCATTTCTTTGTAATTACACCACGAAACATTGTCAACCACCTCCAAACAAACCTTCCTGAGAACTTGCTTGTGTTTTTTCCTTGAAAAAAAGAAATAACAAGTGAAGAAAAGATAATTGAAACTCTCTATGTTTTTTGTCTCTTTTATTTGTAACTGACGTTACTGCAGTTTCTTCCTATAAGGACATTTTCAAACGTGTACATTAAAAATGTCCTTATAGGACGAAACTACAGTAACGTTAGTTACATAGAAAGTTTCAATATTCTTTTCTTCATTATGCTCTCCTACCACGTAGTAACGGATACATCCATCAATTTATGAACATAACAAGTAGTTTTCCTGTACGTGAACACATCATTCATATTTCTTTGTGATATAAGATTAGCTAATAGTTTCTCTACCATGGCGATTGTGCCAATGGCAAAACCAATTAGCGAACAATCGCTTTTATGACAAGTTTAAATCAAACAATGTTCATTTCGTTTTGATATTCGTGAATTCTATTGACATAGCGCTAATTGATAGTCCAATTTACTCCAATTATGTTCGTTTCGATTGAAAATTTCAATCAATTGCCTTTCACAAAAGACTAGAGCGATAAATGGTGACTTTCTTCTTGAATACTATAATTGAGATCGGTATGTTCAATTGGAATTTTTTTTGTTTGTGACTTCTTGAAAAAATTAATTTGAATATTTTTGCAAATCACTCGCTTTCTATTTTCGAATTATTGAAAGTATTTTGAAACTCTATAAGCAAATTAATAGATGGAGATTCGCTCAGCATATGACTGACTCTATTCAACTCAAAAAAGAAAAGTTTTCTGAATGGTACCAACCTAGTTTTTCATTCGAAACTTCTGATACTCAAAGTCAATCATTTTCACCATGTCCATTAATGAATATGGCAGTAGCGTTACATCGATGATAACTTCTCTATAGATTGAATAAAGGAGAATTGAAACTTTCTATGTTTTCTACCATTTTTATAGAGTATAAAAGTTGTGAAAAACATAGAAAGTTCCAATTCTCTTTTCTTCATCATAATTTCCTACCCCGTACTAACAACGGCTACATCCATCAATTTATTTATGAGCTTCTTGGGTCAAGCTGATCAATCTTATTTCACCAAATGTGCTTTTCAATATCTATTATCATTGGAAGTATGATTGATATGCTTCGAACCGCCATTATTTCCTATCCAAGTGTTATATTTCATCCGGTATAATTATCAGCTACAGAATGGGCTTTTCAAAAAGTAGCGGAAATGTCAGAGAAAGGATTTTTCTACAGGGTAGTGTCGTAGGCCCGCTGTTGTATACTATTCACACAACCAATTTAGATTTTCAGTTATTGCAGTGTAAATAGCACCTAAATGCTGTTGGTGCACATAATGCGAACATGATGATCAATTTTGACTCAATTACCCTTGTGTTATTATCCCAGTAACATCCAACAGAAGTCCCACGCTATCATGTGCTATCATTTTTCGAAATGAAAGCCAACAATCTGCAGCTTGGAACAAATTGGAAATCACCATGAGTCACTGAAAATGAGCGATCCGGTTAGAAATCTATCATAGATTATAATTTGCGTATTGATAATAATGTCACTTATAAACTGACACCAGCATATCAGGTGCATATCGAACCCAAAACTTCGTCTTCGACTGATCCATGAATTGAGTAGAAAACATAGAATATCGCTGGTTCAGTATTTAGATTTCATTCTCACGGCCTCTGCTATGAAATACTGCCTAAGTATCTAGCTATAAAAGTAACACCACGTTCAATCAACAACAATTTGGAAGAATACGAGTGTAATTGATATTTCACATCATAAAATTCAATTTGTTCTAAATCAACTCCACATATCAAATCGCGACGTATCTAATTTTTCTCGATCTATCATCAACTCTTTCTTCAGCAACAATTTTTCCCCACTTCCATTTGCAGTAATAACAAAAGTGAACTATCAGTAATAACAAAAATCACGTAGATAGCCGTAAACCACCATATGCTTGAATATTTGGAAGGCTTCAACATCTTGAGCGATTATCAATATGCTTTTCGGAAACAAAGATCAACAGGCAACCTTCTATTGTACGTTACCCGTATTTGGGGTCGATAGCTATTGTGCTTGATATTCTTAATGCCTTTGACCGTGTGTGGCATGAGGGATTGCTGGCCAAATTTCGATTCTATGGCTTGTCGAATCATTTTCACGTATAGCTTCCAAGCTTCCTGCTTAAAGCCTTAAAGCGCCTTAAAGATTTTCCTGTAGTGCTTGTGTTCTGTTTTCGAAAAAAAAAATCATTGAAATAATATTATTCTCATTCTTTCGGGTAACAAAATATTATATCATGTTTTATATCACAATAACTGAATGAATTTCTATTCAATGTAATTTTATTGGTTGGAAATGAAATTATTATCATTGCGTTTCCAAATAACACGACAGGACAAACCGTTGTCACATATTTTATGGCAAATGCGGTGTCACTTATAAACTTCCATTGATGAATAGTTACATGTCTTCAAAATAAGTCAGATGGATTACGATACACAATACATTTTTGTCTCCATCAGGAAACAGCCAAAGTTTGGCCGAGGTTTCAGTTTACTATGGACTCCTTGGTGAAGGTTCCGGTTTCTCAAAAACCACGACCAGAAAAGTAAACATCAGCCTGTTTCGAAATGCAATCAGGGCCGTACTTACCCTTTCAGTGACACTAGCAAAACTTCTCAGTTCCTGAAAATTACAATTTCCAGAACATTGTAATGTTATACAGTGATTGAACAATGCATTGGTCATTGTTGAAAATAATTTTTGTTGCAGATTCACAATCCGGTCAGTCTCACCATCAACGAAACAGAAGCTGTTCAGCAGAAACGCCTTAGAGTCGACATTCATGAGCAGTAAACTTCAAATGGGCGTCGTCACTTTCTGCAAAGCTTTTCCCTGGCATTTTGTATTAGGTCAGTAGTTACTTCTTTTATCACTCTTTGATTTTTTTCATCATATGTATATGACCGGAATGTTCATTTTCCTTGTGAATCTCCATAAAGAGTTCTGAAGTCCAACATGCTAATTTTGTCACTAGATTTTCCAAAAAGTCACAAAATTTGTCCAGAAAATTCTAAATTTGTCTGAAAAGTGTAAAATTTTCGTGAAAAGTAATCAGATTTCTTCAGAGAGATCCTAGATTCATTCAAAAAGTCACTAGATTTTTCCCTCCAAATTCATGTATGAGAGTACGAGTAATAAATCCAACTTGTTGATGTTATCACTAGATTTATTGAAAATTCTGTTAGAATTTAACAAAAATTCATTATATTTACTGAAATTTATTTGAATTGCTAACGATTTTATCACTGGAATTATAGGAAAAAACACTAGTTTCCGTTCATTGAAATTTTATTGAATACAATGAATTTATCGTAACGATATTAACAGGATTTAAATTAATTCAGAACAGATATTTTGTGAAAATTCAGTAAATATAATGAATTTTCGGTAAATTCAGTAGAAAAATCAACAAAAACTAGTGAACTTTCATTGAATCTAGAAAAACAATCGATAGAAATTCAATGGAATTTCAGTGAATATAATGAAGTTGTGCTAAATTTAGTAACAAAATCAACAGTACTTCGACAGATCGAGTGTCTTTTTAATGAATCTAGTAACAAATTTCACGAGTTGGATTCTCATTATATAAATTTGGAATAAAAATATAGTGACTTTTTGGGAAATCTAGTTACTTTTTGGTGAGATCTTACGACTGTTCACAAAAATATACTGACTTTTCAGGCAATAAATCAAGTGACTTTTTTTGGAAATCTAGTAGCAAAATCAACATGTAGGTCCTTAAATTTCTTTTTGGAGACTCGAATGGGAAAATGTGCAGTTCGGTCCTCGTATCTACTCTAACTGTTTTGAAATTGGATTCCAGATCGTCGTCTAGAACTGGTGCAGCTAGGCAGTGGTTTCATGCGCCTTTTTGGACAATTCCTGTCTACCCACGGAACCTCCGTTGCCACGTACTTCGAATTCCACCGACCACGCAGCATCACGCTAGCTTTCAACGAGATCATCAAAAGAGCTAATACTCCTTTCGTTTTAGCTATCCGGGAACTTCCTGGAGCCACCTTGTTTCCTGCTGAGGTATGTGAGTCATCTTTGTAATTTTCTTTCCTATTGAAAATCTAACAGCAAAATGACATTTATGAATAAATATGAATATGGAAAAATATGTTTTTGTTTGATGAGAAATACCTGGTAACTGAATAAATGAAATACCTAATCGTATGTGAAAAGTGAAATCTACCCAGTTCATGGCCCAGTAATTATGATCTATTTTCCTTGCCCACAGATACTTTTCTCAGTATCTGTGAATGTCGTAGACATATACTTCGATTCTGGTTCCTTATAACTGAGTTTGGTACTCTCATAGCTGGCCTGGGAATCATATATTGTGCACACACATTCTTGTGTGTGCACATACGTTCTTGGTATACCCAATATGGAATCAATCTGTTCTTTTCCTGCATTTTCTTTTATTCTTCCCAGCATTCCAGATCAGTACGTTTTCAAGTTCTTTTTATTTGACGACTCTCATTAAAAATCTTCTTCTCAATTCCAAAACTCGTTTTGCCAAAATGATTTTTTCTTTCGATTCCACCTTGGTTCTCATTGAAAGATAGTTATCAGAAGCAGAAGTGTTACTATGTACTTTCACCTTCGAACTACGATGTTTTCTCCAAATCTTGAGTAACTCATTTCCAATTCAACCAATGGAAAAGCATTGTGGCATTGTGGTTAGTCGGTAGCCAAGCGGTTTGGCGTAGGTGCTTTGTTCACTCACTCGAATTGACTGCCGTGTTGGTCGGTGGTTCAAGCCCTAGTCTGAACGATCGATCTTCACTTGCTACCGTCCAACCCGTGTTAGGAATCACACGTTAAAAGGTAAGACCTCGTTAATCCTTAGCTCGCACAAGTTTCGACTTCTGAGGGTTGTCGTTCGTAGGGGTGCGACAGCTGGTTAACGCAAAAACATATTTTAAACAGATTTTTTTATCAGTTGTCACACCTAATGACTGTAACGCTCGTAATTGAGTCTCCAAACTGCCCCAAACATAACGAGTTTGAACTATAAGGCCCATTTTTGGTTCAATCCAGCGCCACTGATGGGACCTATTGCGGGTCAAAACAGCGCAACCTGGTATTGGATCAAGACCTTGTATGTAAACAGATCTCTTCGGCGGTCTATGCCGAAGCTTGGATTTGTTTTTAACTGCCTTATGGAGCCTCGTTCTTTTTTTATATTCGAGGACTGAGTACTCTATCGATCCCATAAATAACGTCTCCGTAAGGAGATATATCGTTGCCCTTCTTTTTTTATGCTTGTTCATCAAACTAGCAACACTGATGAGACCAATGGCGGGTCTAAACAGTGCTGTCTGGTAATGAATTATAAATGCGTTGTGTTTGGGCTCTGGATCAATCAACATTGATGGATCTTTGATTCGAAAAGTTTCGCTAGGTTCTTGTTGTTATTTAATCAACTTCATTTTTTGTTCCTTCATCAGAATCAGCTCTATTACAGGTTATACTTGTACGAGTATGTGTGTGAATAATTGAAGTTGTTATGATCAATTTATAGTTTTAGTAAAACGATATAAATGATAAGCAATTCACAACCACATTATTTATATTCATGAATGAAGGGAAGAGTACATGGTGTCGGAAGGGCCCTTAATTAATTTCAACTCAATTTCACGCCATCCTCGAAGAAGAATTTGGCAAATAAATATCACACTGTCCGGTTCAAGGTGCTTTCAGTCTACTAAAATTTTCATTATATTTCAGAGCTCTCTCCAGAATTATTCTCAAATTTCCACATCCAACTCTAGAACTCCACTCATCGCCCCCTTTTTCAATATATCACTTCCCAGAACAAACTTCTATAAAATCATAAACTTTTTCGTGTTGGCATATTCGAGTTCATGATGAATAATTTCAACCAGTTGGATCAACTTCAATCCCTTCAACGTCAATCTCGAAAACGTTATGACAGACTCTGATACAGCTTATTTTGTGCTGTGATGGAGAAAATATTGAACATACTGGTCCGGCATTAAATTTGAAATGAATGAATCGTCGAATGGACCTGTATTCAGTCGTGGAATGAAAAAAATCAGTAGGGTGAAAATATTGATCGTAATACGTGAGTTATTCTAAACAAGAAAAATCTAGCGGCGACAAAAGCTTCCACTAGATAAAAATTATGTTTGAAGTAGGATATGTTCCGATATGTCAAAAGTTAAACTTTCGACCCAGCAGATTTCTCACCAGTTCAACTGAGGAAACTACTATGTAGTGAAACGCTTATTGGAAATAAAGTCTATATTGTGGAAATTCGTAATATTTCTCATGAACAGTGTTATCAATTTTCAACAAATGAAAGGAGAGTATATTTCAAATTTGAAATAACTTTCGAGCTATGAACATAACCTGCATTTCTATATCGATTACTGTCTGGGGTATTTGGCTTCGACCAGGGAGTTGGTAGGAGATCTGGTGATATTCGAAATAATAAGATCAGCTTCAATTCGAAAGAGGTAAACAGATTTTTATTGGGAACATATTTCAACTTTTCAGTTTGATTTATCTATAAACGAACATTTTTCATTTTATCACCTAGGGTATATTTTCTGATTGTTTATTGGAGAGCAAGCTACGTAGAGTTGACCATGAGAAAAACAGGAGTTTTCGAAGTTGATTGCACTTCGCTGGAAAGAAACTTGCGAGCGAATCTCCCTCCTTATACGTACCAATGAGTAGACCCACCTATACATAAAAGATGAATTCGAAAATCCAGTTGTTCTCCAACCAGATAGTGCGCCCCCCGCCCAATGCATGTGAATGGTAGGCGAGGTCCGTTAAAATGACCTCCTCGTCCTCCAGATTTGACTCCTCTCGAGTTTTTTCTTTTGCAGCTTTGTCAAATCGAAAGTTGATATCACGCAACCTGGGACACTACGGGAACATAGAGACAGAATTACCGAAACTTCTGCTAGTATAACCCCAGACGATTTTACTTTTCTGATTGAATTGGCTGTAACTTAATAGAGATCCATGGTAACAAAAAAATGTGAGCATCTTTCAAAGAAAGGAAGGAAGCAATTAAATTCAGAAAAAGTAACTATACACAAATGTGCAGATCATACCAAGAAGAAACTTCCACATACAAACTGAAAGAAAAGCCCTCTTGACACAGCTACTTTCATAAAAACATGAATCTCATGAAAGAAAAATACTTTCGAAACAAATATTTTCATATGAACACTGATTTTTACAAAAAACACTTTCCTTCATTCAGTTTTTATTCCAAACATTCGTATATGGAATTGAATCAGATATCATACACAGGAATCCTACACAATATAATTATAAAAGAGGTAAAATTTCACTTACATGGAAGACTGTCATTCTCACTTGTAGACATCCGATAATTCGCCGTAAGAAAGTTGAAATCCCAAACCTTTCTTTCCCAAAAATTATTTGCTCCTTAAAATATATCACTTTCAATTTAAATATATTTTTGAGTTTCCGCTGGTCAAGCCCTATCCCCGAAGCCCCGATACATGTGCCCTGAGCAATAATGACTGCCTTCTTCATTAATCCGGCTGAAATTTCTGCCTCAGTGCGGCAAGCCGGTATGATTTTGAGATTCGAGAGTAGAGAGAACATCATTCCACCAAGGACTCTAATAATCAGAACAACCATCTTGACAGAGTGGTCTGGATAGAGTCTGCGGAGTTCGAAGAGAAAATCTCGATATTTTATCCGTTTTTCCTCCTCTTTTTTGACGATATTCGTCTCTCCAGGAGCTGAAAACTCCACGACAAATATCGTCTTGCTCTGGTGGTCGAGAAGGACTACATCAGGCCTATTAGCTTGTATGAGCCTGAGGATGGTGAACGAACAGTTCCAATACATTCGGCGTCTCTCGTTTCCCACGACGGATTCAATGTCCCTCGGAGCGTAGGGTAACACCGGTGTCTCTTCAGTACTGTTAGAGTGTCGTAGATGGTGATGAAGCATTCTTAGAGCCGCGGATATAGGCCGACACCGCATATGCATATGCCGGATATGCCGACAGGATTATATTATTATTATTATTTTCATTATCATACCAGCATTGTGATGAAAAATGAGTGAGAAATCCATACCAAAAGTCTCTTTAATCCTGGCTCATCTTCAGAAAACTTCGATACACAGTTCGTAATGTACAGAATAATCAAAGGCTATCTCAAAGTTGTGGCATTCGCAGCAGCTGCCGTTTGCCCATGTAATAAAATACCTCGTTAATCGTAACTTCATCAAGAAATAATGATTTCATTCTGCGAGTTCGCTCGGTTGGTTTTAGGATTATACTTTCGAATTCGTGTTCGGAATCGAGATTGGTATTAGTACAAGAAAAGAAGCACAAAAATTGCTGCGAGCGGGACAGGCGACCACTATTCATATAGAGCTTTGGTTGGAAACTATAAAGGTCTTTCATTAGACGCTTCCTATCTTCAAATTCAAATGAAACGAAGTGTGTGTGGGATATCATCGAAATTTTTATTCGTTTGATTCCATTATGTGTGGAATATGACAAATGTCCGCCACGGCTTCTCTGGGTGGAGCGAATTCGAAATGGTATGGGTTATATTGGCTTTGAGGACCGCTGTGTTTTGCGGATTATTCGCACCCATTATACACCCTATTCACCCTGTATACTATACCCACTATACCCAAATCGTTCGTGCGAAATATAAAATGTGGCATGAGCAGTGTGACACATAGCACCATTCTGTTGAAACCACATGTCGTTGGTGTCCGGATCATACAATTCAGGCCAAAGTTGGTAATAATCGACCGACAGTACTCGCCGTCGTTCTCGAAGAAATGTGGACCAATAACGCCACCAGCCCAAAATCCATATCAAACAATGACATTTTCAAGATGCATTGGTCGCTCTTGGATCTCATGTAGATTAATTAGGATCATCGCAAATTTAATTTGTTCTCGTAGCCATTCATCCAGAAATAGGCTTCATCGCTAAATATGATTTCTCGATGAAAATACGGATCAGTTGCCATCTGCTCAAGATCTCATTCAGCGAACACAGATCGTTTTCTATGGTGGTTCATCGTCAGTACCCCATCAAAGCTGTCTTCACCTTGACGCGCTGATGGGACTTGCATGCTTTCATGAACCTGAGAGGTTCATGAGGTCCACCCATGCCGGAAGGGTCTACGGAGAGAAGTCAGACTAAGAAGGGCTCCAAACCCCCAAGCCAAGGTGTGAGATAACGTGCCGAAGGCTGAATAGCCGCAGGGTGTGACATGCGGTCATGAACGTTCCCCTATAGGGGCACAGAGCAGCACCCCCTTGTAGGCACGCCTTACTCGGTCAAGTGGGGCTCTGACCGGGTGGATCATCGTTTTCCTAGCTGCTCGTGGGATCATTAGAGATAATGATAAAAACAAAAAAAGGACGAAGACCATTGTGAGGCGCCGCAAGCTCAGTAAAGACCAGTAGTATCAGGGTCAATTCCATAGAGGAAATAGACCTTATATCAATTCATTGATGTGTTGTGGAATTGGTCGCCGTGGTAGTGCGTCCGACTCATGATCGGAAGGTCGTGTGTTCGATTCCCGCCTCGACCAGATATTTTTCTCAAGAGAATTTATCTGGTTGAAGCTGGAATGATTCTGCAACCGTGTTAGGAATCACACGTTGAAAGGTAAGACCTCGTTAGTCCTTAGCTCGCACAAGTTTCTCAACTTCTGAGAGTTGTCGTTCGTATGGGGGCGGCAGCTGATTAACGGAAAAACAGATTTTAAACAGATTTAAACAGATTGAATTGTGTAGCCGTTACTACGTGGTAGGAAATCGTAATGAAAAAAAGAGAATTGAAAATTTCTATGTTTTTACCACTTTAATTTGTAACTAACGTTACTATATAAGTTTGAAAATGTCCTTATAGGACGAAACTGTAGTAACCTTAGTTACAAATAAAAGTGGTAAAAAACATAGAAAGTTTCAATTCTCTTTTTTTCATTAAGACCTTATATCGTAAGAAAAGATACAAAATGCCCTCATTCCAGGCAGATATTGATACCGAATTGAACTCCTGGTAGAAAAGGAAAAGCCGTTCTTGGAGGCCAAACGGGCCATCATCAAGGAGATTTTTCTCAAGGCCGCTGGCTGTCGGCAATCTCCGACAGCCAGGCGGCAGTTGAGGCGCTCAGATCATTTTATGTCTTCAAAACTGGTAGGAAGCTGTCTGAGCCCACTCAAGGAGCTAAGTACCCAAAATACGGTCACTTTAGCTTGGGTGCCCAAACAAAAGAGTCACAAGAGCAATGAGGAGATCGATGTTCTAGCCCAGGGGTCGGCAAGTAGTTTTGAGTGGGGTCCAGATACTTTGATGGAAAATTTCAACGAGGTCCAGAAAAAACAACTGATAATAATTAGGTGCTACCTATGTATTCTTTTGGTTTCAGATAAAATTCTGAATTATAGAACAAAAGACCTAAAACTACACCGACGGTCTTGAGCCAGTTTTTTATAGTTTGGTTCTCGATAGGAATAGCAAGTTCAAGTGTTTCTTCTAGGTGGACGTCCCTTAATCTCGAAAGATATATAAAAAAAAATCAATTTTAAGAAAGATATTTCACATACGTATGTTGAGCCAAACATAGTGACCAAATTTATAGCTAGTTTCTTGCAATTTCCATGTTTGACCCAAAATTCTTCAGTGGATACCGTTTTATACATTTGCAAAGACACATCTTGCAAATAAATTATCTCTATTTGAAGTGATGGCTTTGACAGATTCAACAACTTGGCAGCCACATATGTCCATTCTGCCGCAACATCAACTAATTCGCACAAACACACACACATGCTAGATTTCTATCTAGCGGGGTAGCGAAAGCATGTATAAAGACATGCCAAAATTCATGGATGCAAGCCGAATCTATAAATTGATGGAATAACCTTTCAGTAATGAGACAGGCGAAAGAGTTCATTAAGAAACCATCGCCCAGATACACGGAAGACCTGCTAAACCACAACCGTGAGGTTTTAAGGGTAGTGGTGGGTCTACTAACGGGGCAGACCCGACTCTGAAATCATATGAACAACATGGGTCTAACAGAAGAAATCCAATGCGAGTTCTGTCAAGAAGAGGAAGAAACCGCACAGCCAGAGAGTGCCAGCTTTATGAAGGGGTCAGTTTCAAGGCTATGGAGTGTCATCAAAGAGATCAAGCTACAAAATAAGCTCTGACAACCAAGAAGCATCACAACAGGTCGCAGTGAATCAGGCCATGGGCTAGCTCTCTGACAATCTAATCTATCTAATCTACCGTCAGTTCCTGGGTCGGTTGAATTCCATACGGGTGCAGGCCGAAGTCAAGACACAAAATTTGCAAAGTTGTGGTCTGCGATATGCAGAGTTTCTGTGAGCGATGCGAAATCAACTGCATCGGATTCTCCTGCACACTTTCACAAGCAGAGGCTACGTTTTAGGCAGATCTTGCATTTCGTCGACGTAGAGGTGTTGGTCAATCGTTTGTTGAAAGATATGACTTAATTTCATCTATCACATTGCGAGTAGTCCTCTCGGTAGGGCAATTATGGCGACCGTGAAATTGGCGAAGCGCGCCATACGTTGCCCGAACAGAACACCCATTTTGATGAAACAATTTCATTATTTGCACGTGTTGTTGAATGTTATATTCGTCCATGGTGATTTGACAAAAAAAACTGAATAAATAACAACTAATTTGACAGATGTAGCTTCAACAAGATGGCGATTATCAAAAGTTCGGAAGTTCCTGTTGGAAAACTCTATATTGTTCAATATAAAAATTCATTTATGTATATATTTACTTTTTTGGAAATAAACAGACCACTCGTTAAAATCGCTCCATCTAACAACGTTTACGTACTCCACTAACAACATTCTTATTGAAATGATCCCGGATCCTGATCCCCTAATCCAACTTCCTCTCCTTTTCTTGAGCCCCACACTCACAAAACAAGAGC
The DNA here is from genome assembly GCF_000500325.1 of Leptinotarsa decemlineata. Taxonomy (NCBI): domain Eukaryota; kingdom Metazoa; phylum Arthropoda; class Insecta; order Coleoptera; family Chrysomelidae; genus Leptinotarsa; species Leptinotarsa decemlineata. Next base: position 1,217,683 of record NW_019290256.1, read on the forward strand.
ACGCCGATCGCTGCATAACCGTAACAAGCATAACAGAATTAAACAAGCGAACGTCGTTCACTACATTCTCCCAAAATCCAGACAGAGATCGGGATAATTCAATTGGGGCCTTTTCGGCTTCCAACGCCAGTGAAACAAAGGGAACGACAGAAGCAAATAATGAAAGCGCTTCCAGCATTCAGCTCCCAATCTACTCACTTTGATCACCAGCATATGGCGTGTCTGGTTGTTTTGCTGCGGAGAGAGTGTATCTGGATCTAGTCGTCGACAATTGACGAAGTTGGTTGCTGGAGGCTCATTGTGTTTTTATGTGGCATGGGGGATCTATTGGTGATGATGATACCATGGAGCTAGTGATGATTTCACAAATGCAGTGATAGACAAATATCCTCAGTATACAGACAAACTAATGAAAAATACTGCATTAGTTAGTTCTAGTTCTACTGTACCGCATTTAAAGTACGAATAAGATTTTGTAAGAATTTCAAACAAAAATCTCTCTTTCAGGAGGAAATCGAAGTTTCTTACAAAAACGTTCTGCGATTTGCCACCTTCCACAATCCAAAAATATAAAGATTGTTTAAATTGACAGAAGTTTACTTTTACGAGAGATTTTGTTTTGGAAAAGGAAGGTTTTGGCTTTCTACTTTATCATCTTCATACTAGAAAATGTGAGAATCTTTCAAAGAAAAGAAGGAAGCAATCAATTTCAGAAAAGGTAATGATACAAAGATGTGTAAATCATGCCAAGAAGTGATTTTCACACGTAAACTGAAAGAAAAGCCCTCTCAAAACATCTACTTTCATAAAAACATTGATTTTCACGAAAGAAAAATACTTTCGACACAAAAACTTCGATGTGAACACTGAACTATACAAAAATACTTTTTTCAGTTTGAATTACAAACATTCGTTATGGAATTAAATCAGATTTCATTCACAGGATTGCTACACAATATAGGAAATGAAAGAAGTAAAATTTCACTTGCATGGAACATTTGTCATCCTCACCGGTGGACATCCGATGTTTCGCTGTAAGATATTTGCCTTATCGGTTCTCCAGCACCAAATCTGGATAACATTATGGGAAAAATCACTCAATTCATTCATAAAATTACGACGAATGGGTTTAATCTACTCATGTCATCGATAACAGTACGTAATGAGATTCATTCGCTCATTTGTTTAAATCCAAGCCATGGGAATCTTGTTAAAGTTGAAAGGGGTATATTTTTGAAAAAGATTGAGTATTGGAAAAGAATGATTTTGGCTTTCCAGCTCTCCATCTTCATATAAAAATAAGTGGGAGTCTTCCAAAGAAAGGATGAAAGCAATCAGTTTCAAAAATGTAATTCTATACAAAGAATTGTAGGTCATGCAAATAAGAAACTTTCAAACACAAACTTGAAGAAGAGCCCTATCGAAACAGCTACTTTCATATGAATTGATTGTTTTTTTCTGTTTTTTGGGTAATTTTCACATTTTTTTTATAAAGATGGACAAGTAGAAAACCAAAATCTTTCTTTTCAAAAATGAAGATTGTAATGTAGAACTCTATATGAGTTAAGAAAGAACAAACGTTTGATGAATTACTGCGAAAATTAGAGAAGTGTTTCTTAGAGAAACAACTACTATCTATATGTAACTTGTCCCTCTCTCACACAAACTATTATTGACATTCGCTTCCTTTTAGGCGCAGTAAGCCATGTCTATTGGAGGGGGTACATAAGTCTTGCTTTACGCAATTTTGCATCCCATTTATCCTTCCCAAATTATTCGTTTTTCACGTCTTCTAACGGAGAACATATACTGTACATATAAACTATCATTTGCTTCATAAAAGATTGTTGCGATCCTACCCCCACGTGGACATCCAGTCCACCCCGGCCTCCAACCGGCGTGAATGGGAGTGCTATTCATTTTAACACTTAACACTGTTCATTAACACTATTATTATTTAAATTATGCTGGCACATTATATAACGGCGGACATTCACAACACGAAATGAATTCCGTCTCCAACAATGGCGTTCACGTACCTTCTTTGTGGACGGTCGCTATCGGTACGTTCGTCCACCACCGGAAACGGAATTCATGTAACTTGTCATACTTCATGATTCTGCCAATCAAAAAAAAGAGCTAAGAAATTGTACGGATTGTTATCAAAGGCAAAAATCTGCCTCTGTCTTCAAAACTGAAATAATCAAATGTGATTAGTATTATTTCACTTCTTTCTTTCAAAATCGACTGTCCGAAGAACTTGGGTTCTCAACATCAAACAAGAAACTGAAACTCTCTCAACTAGTTGAAACAGTTCCAGTATAGGGCCTACATCAAGGCTGCAGAAACCACTCCACTAATTCAACTACATAACACTTGCTTGCTTTGAAATGGACGCATGCTGTCATTCTTGGTTTTTCTCGTTTTCTCAGAACACACGATTATTGGTCCCAATTATCACTCAATGAACACTCCGTATATATCGGAACTCGGAATGTTGGGTAGAGTGCCTGTCCAGGGCCTGACGTGAAATGAATCTGTTGAAAACACTTTTCCCATACCAGGACACACGTTTCGCTAATGAAGTTAGCATCATCAGAAGCTGAATAAAAACTACATCTAACAACTAACTTGGTGCATTCATTTTCATCTGAGTAAACCTCCAAAAATGAGTATCACTAATGAATTACTTGTTATTGTATTTCACCTTCAATCTATATATTAGTGACTACTACCTAATATATACCTGCCTGTGAATATCGGGCAGTTTGAATTGAGACTTCGTATATCTCATCTGACATATTTTGATGTCTAAACTTCAAAAGGTATCTAAAAATTTGTTACCGGTTTCAACGATTTCAAGCATTCCTCGCTTAAGGTCTCTGCCCACTATACCGTACCAACCATGATCGTGCTAGGACCGTATCAGACACAGAAAATAACACGATACGGTCTACCTTGCCCACTGTAATGGATCAACCGTGTTCTGAACCCGTAAGCAACACGTATAATGACCGTATCATACTGGTATTATGACCGTTAGATACTTCTTTGACAGCTATAGGTAATGTGAAGTATTGTATGTTTTTCCGGCTTACTCATCAGTGTCTTGTGAACGTGTAGAAGAGTTTACCACGAAGAACGAATATGGGTATGAGATTATCTACATTTCAATGGAATGTATTGCTGAATAAAATTGAAAAATATTTACAACACGTTTATACACCGTTTCTCTGCCGGAGACCTACGGTTTAGCAACTTCGCGTGCCATGCACGTTGCGTATCAGCACCGGCAAAATATTCTCGACTCGAATAATGTCATGACACGTGCATGATACGCTAGCACGTAGTAAACTCTTCTACACGTTCACACTACACTGATGAGTACAATACTTCGCATTATCTATAGTTGTCAAAATGGTATCTAACGATCATCATACCTGTATGATACGTGTTGCTCACGGGATTAGAACACGGTTGATCCATTTCAGTGGGCAAAGTAGACCGTGTCGTGTTATTTTCCGTGTCTAATACGGTCCTAGCACGGCCATGGTCGGTGCGGTATAATGGGCAGAGACCTTTATTCTCTAACGTATGTTGGGCAACATTTGACTCACCTGGTATGTGATATGTAATATATGAAATATGTTCATTGTAGTGGGTTATGATCCGCTTAGTTTGACCAGCATACTTTTCATCGCATTCCTCACAGCTCATTTCATAAATCCCAGACTATCCCTTTTACGTCGACTTGTCCTCCCGGTAGCCTAATACTTGTTGAATTGTACGAGTACATTTAAAAGTCACTTTAATGTTAAATTTTTTGAAAAATCAAAGCAATATGTTGGCTCATATAGATTTTGAATCTTCAACAGTTCACCAAGTATGAAATTGAAAATAACTATATCTGGATAGTCTAGTTACAAGAAACGCCGATGACGGTGTAACCTTGACAGCTCATTTTCACGCTCCTCTTGATGAAAGAAATAAATTATACCGATCAAAGAGTTGTCAGTAACTGGTATTCTCCAAACTTAGTGGATACATTTATTTCGAGAAGGAAATTCAAATTTTTGACTCTTCAAAAAGACGAACACAAAGGTCATGGTTCTTTTATAGGAAACAAAGAACACCAATACTGCCAAAACAATAATTTTCTCAAAAGTTTGAGTGTTGTTTTGTCGAAAAATGTTTGTGTTTATGTCTGACCAATATAACACATTTTGGCGGTTGATATTTCCGTTGAACGCAGTTTAGATTTGCTATCAAACGTTGGGACATCCACTCACGAAACTGCATTTTCCAGTTTCCATGTAATATCTTCCGTTTATAGGGTGAAACTTATGTCTTCTGGGATATTTATGACGTTGGTTGTTACAACATCAATCTCAAGAGCAGCTGTACCAGGGACTGCAGAGGGTTATTCATTACAGACGCAACGATTTTCTGTTTCTCGTTCGAGATATATTTTCTCCTTTGGCTCTTGCTACACTTCCTGTTGTTTGAAATTTCTCAACCAATTCCGTGAGATATTTTCGGTGGATCTGATATCAGGAAATTTCGCAATGATCAAATACCCTTTCTACCTTATGAAAATTACAGCCGGCTTCGGCGTGATTAGGAATCGCTACTGTTTTCTTTTCTCTACAGATGCCTTACAGTGGGGCAAAAGCCATAGATTGTTTTTCCACAAATGCAAAAGTTTTCTTCGTATTTTCACCGAATGAACATTTCATGTGTTTTTGAGGACTCAATTTCATTTTCACCCAAAACTTGATACAAATTCTTTGATATATTTTTTTCGATAATTGAAAAATCGCCGAACACGCAAAATATTTCTAACTTTTATGCCTCTTTCCAACAAACTGAATATGCTGAGCAGCTGAAACTGTGATCATATGTTCGAAACAATTATACCAATAATAATAATGAAAAAATCGCTAATCGAATGTACGTAGTCCACGAAATTGTAACATTAGCCTCATTCCCGTGTTAGGTATCACACGTTAAAAGATACGACCTCTTCAGTCATTAGCTCGCACAAGTTTCAATTTCTGAGGGTTGTCGTTCATACGAGTGCGATAGCTGGTAAACGGTAAAACATAGTTTAAATATATATCCTATTGAAAACACTTTCCCAACACTAGAAACAAATTACGGTCTCTCGACGCGCGTTTCGCTGACAAAGTTAGCGTCCTCAGGATATCATAATGACCCAGTCCCAATGATTATGACTCAGTCATAATGATTATGACTAAGTCAAAATTATTTCCCGAGGACTCAAACATGGTTAGCAAAACGCACGTTGAGAGACCGGTATTTTGTTCTGGTGCTGGAAAACTGTTTTCAATGAATTCTTCCACGCCAGAGGTTCCAGTACGAACTACTAATTCACCTTAGTTTTTGAACAAATCCCATATATATCGAATAATATATCCTTCAACTGAAACATTTTTGTGCTCGTTTAAGTTGATATAAACGATTTTATGATTTCGAAAACTGTTTTCTATCTCGAGCAACATGGCTTTTCTGTCCATCTATTTTCTCATTGCGCCATAGTCTCCTTGACTTTTCCGATGAAAGAGTATAAATCCAGAATAGAATTCACACTCAACTGGTCCACACAAATTCATCGACACTGACCCGATTCTATTTGTGTGCCAGAGAAGGTCTCGAGGCAGCTTTTCCATATAAATGCAGTCAGCCGGAATACAAAGAGAACTGTGACCACCATTTATTTTCGCGTAGAGTTAAGAACCACCGGAGCGGAATAACGAAACTTCCTACTTTATCAACCGGTAAATTTTTCAGACATTGAGAAAATGGTGGCGTGACGTTGCGAGCATTACATTAGCTCCGAAATCGGAAACAGGTCCGGAATGAAGGGGATCGAGTATTGATTTCGGAATTTTCATCCTTACCAAAGTTCGGTGAAGATGTTACAACCTACCGTTTTTCTGGCCTTCACGTCGAGATGAAACTATGACTAACATCTGAGAATCATAAAAAGTTTTCTCAATTGCTTCCAACGATGCAAACTTTCAGTTCCCTCATCTATCAAAATCAGCGTTTTTTGTATTTCTGTAGAGCGTATTATGTGTTCATATGTGTCCAAAACTATGAAAATACAAATCAAAATATCTTCAGCTACTACAAAGTGACGGAACTTTCAATAATTGCCTGAATACATTGACATTTAACTACATAATATGTGGTAATAAGCTTGAGGTCAGTTCGGAATATGCTCGAAGTGGTTACCTTGAACTTCTTGACATATGAACAGCCTATCCGATATTTCACGCCGAACATTTTCGAACACAGTAACGTCAATATCTCTACAAACATTCATTATTCTCTGCCGTTTATCCAATATTGCAATATTGCTTCAAATAGCCCCATAAAAAAAAGTCCAAATCTGGCCAGCGGGCTGGCCATTCTATAGGACCTCAACGGACATTCCAACGACCGGTAAAAGTAGTATCCAAATAGTTTCTCACTTGTCTGAAGTAATGTGGTGGTGCTCCATCTTGTTGGAATTTAATATCCATATCGAATTCATTAAGAGTCGCTTCGACGATTTCAGTGATGAGAGAGTCAACAGTAGTTTCCAGCATATTCAAATACAGTTCCCCTGTTGGATTTTGATCAATAAATAGAGGTCCTATATTATGGTTTCCCAATATTCCTGCCCAAACGTTAATTTTTTCTGGATATTGGGTATGTGTTTCCCGGAAAACATGAGGGTTGGTATCACTCCAATAACGGCAATTTTGTCTGTGAACATTGCCGTTTGAAAAAATGTACATTTGATAAGTAGGATACCTTGCAATGGTTTCCGTCATGATTTCGCAAAATTCTGTTGTTCGATCAGGGTCATCTTCAGTTAATTGGTGTACCATTTTAATTTTGTACGAATGATACCTATTCACCTTCAAAAGTCTCCACACAGTCAGTTCAGAATTTACTACCATCTCACCAATTATTTGCACTTGCTGTTCTTCCAGAATGGACGGATGACCTGGAGGCTTTTTGTTATGTACACCACCGGTAGTTGTGAATTTGTATACAAGTTCCCCCAAATATTTTCTACAGATAGGACGATTTGAAAAACATTCATTGAAATTCCTTTCGGTCTCGTGAAAGTTATGCGTCGCACCGTAAATAAAGATCGCATCAATTTTTTCTTCCAATGGACTACATGAAAATATTCTAACTGAACAATGATGTTCATTGTCGTACTGACATTTTTTGTCGTTTTTATAAACAAAAAATAACTTAACCAACCTTTTCGGGTTATTGGAATTGCCATATGGCAGATGAAAAGGAATATTTCTAGAAATATCGATATTAATGTGTTTGTCTTCAGGAAAGTATTAAATGTTCCGCCATATTGTAGTACGTGAAGATATTGACTTTATATTCTAGGTTTGTGAAGTATTCCTCAGGAGCCTCAAAAAGATGTGTCACAAGACCCCCTCTAATTTATTTTCCCCAGATGGTAACGAGCCGCCATCTTGAAAGTTTCATCTGTCAATTATACATCAAAATGAAGTATTCATACATTAATTTCATTATCCCAAATTTCAATTCTTTGTTTGGGCCCGTTCAAAAAATAAAAGGGGGGCATTAAAGAAATGCACTGTATAAATGACACAGCTGTCAAAAAAACCCAGACAGTTTTCAGTAAACAATGTATTTGTTATATCTCCTATATTCATGATTCCTCAATGAACATCTTTCCTGTACGAAAAATCACTCTCTAGCAGCGCTAGTAGTTCAATCGGGACCAACACTGCCTTATCACCATATATGGTAAAGTACAATTGAAAAAGAATGTATTTCACACAAGAATATGTTCCTGTAGCAAAACTAAAATTTGTAACTGTAAAGGATAACAATGTTGTAACATTAAAACGTTGTCTTGCATGCCGTAATTCAAAAGTAACTGGAAAAAAAGTTAATCAATAGACAGGTTTGTATACAGACTCTAGTAAAAGAGTAGCGGTAGATTCCAACTGCAATAAAATAAATTCAAAATAATTATGAATTTCAGATTTATTTCTGAGTGAAATATGAATGAAATATAGATGGTAATGAAATAAATTTAATTAAATATAATAAACGATTGTCGTTATTCTAATCAATGGCAATTAACTATGAAAAGTTTACTATTCATTTCATGTTTAGAGCATACATATGAATATTTATTTATTTTTTGCACTGTTAAATCCACTCTTCTCGAAGCATGTATCCATTTCTTACATCTAACCTCATCAATATGAGGTTTCATAAATGGTATAAAACACACGTTTTCTTCCGGATATCGATTATCCGACGTATAATTCGTAAAACAGCAATGCTTTGTTAGCATTATACTAGCACAAAATATTTTTAAATAAAAAATTAATATTACGTAAATAACACTGGTTTACATGTGAATAGTTTATGGTCGTCCCTACTACCAGTGCTGCCTCTCGTGACACGTTCGCTGTACTATTCTCAGGAAAAAGGCTCATTATGATCCCATGATTGTCACTTTCATGACGTTTATTTTTGGACGTCATATAAAAATTGTTTTCATTATTGAAATATTCGTTAAAACATTGAGTTTCCTGAATATGTCTCATATCAAATAATTTTTTCGAAGCTGATAAAATTACGAGTTTTCCCATTTAACAAAAATCTGTATTTCTGTTGATGAATGAAAACGGGGGAAACATTTTATTTTCATTTTTTTAACAGATTGAGAGTTAACAAACATTTGAAAACGAAAGTTATTAGTAATTCAAAATTACCTAACCTGTGTATTTTCGAAATGTAATACAGGGAATAATTCTTTTCGTATCATAACAAACAGATAATAAGTCAATATCTGAAACGGGAAGTTGTTAGTAATTCAAAGTGACGTTAATTTGAGGCCATAATGAAGATCATCATCTCAAAAAAACGAGTCATTCTGATTCCTTATAAAACAGCTCATATATGTCATTATGACCATCATCTGTGAGAATTCATCATTTTCTTTCATATTATGACCAGACTATCACAAACTTGTATTGGAGAAATTTTTGCAACGGGTATCGCACTGCTTTGTTATTGATTATCCATCTTAAGCTCTGAAATTCCTACCAGCAATTCATTACAAGCTCTTTGATTTTAAAAGCAGTCCGTATCTGCCCAAGAAAATAATATTCAATAGAGTTGAAACCACGCATTGCTGCCAAGTCAATAGTTTCACTCATTCGTCGTGGAATTATGGCCATTATCATCGTTAGCATGCAAAATGGAGTCGAACTTCCAACTTATTAGCACGTAATCGGTGCTCTGTAAGAGTAATTCGGTAGAGCTGAGGTTGCATACAAAATGAGTCGAGGAGTTGCTAATACGTACTCCGGGAAATAAATTGTATTCCACCAGAACCTATACTGGTATGCCCAGAACCTATCTTGTTCCAACAAGAAACAGGATGGAATTTCAGACTTGGTATAGGAAACGGGGTAATTATTTCATCAATTATTCAGAACTTCTTAAATATATACAATGTATTGATGAATAATTGTATTTCGGAAAAGTAAATTACCTCACATATAATAAAATCTCATTCAGTTATGTACCCTTCAAAGTCCATTCACTTATCACTATCGTTTGGTTAATGCTTAAGAAAATATTCTCATTGAATATTTTCATTCATTTCAGTCATTCACTGATCTATGACGAAGAATGTTCTCTATGCTGATAGATTTTCTTATGAGGATATCACAAAATACCGCAAAATTCGAATATTGACTTAACGTGCTTGTTCGAACTCACTTGAGCGACTATCAACCTCTAGAGTTTTAGGTTCGTCTCAATTTGAAAAGTTTGTTGACTATTATTCTGCAAAATGAATCAAGTTGAGTCATATTGGTCATTTGATGACAGTGTTAGGAAAAATGTAATATAACTGTTGAATGAAGTAAAGTTATCAATTTCAACATCTTCAATTTTCAATCTTCAACGTCATTTCTCAAACATGACTGATCGTTATTTCATTTTTGACACCACATCAATGAGAAACCATTAGTTTGATGATCATTCTCTAACATCGATAGACTCAACATTTTTGGTTAAAAATTTCTCTGAATAATATCCAAGTTATGCAACATTTAAATGCTGTGGTTTGTGATGCATTCGCATAAACCTGCAATTCAGGAAAACATCATAAGAAAAAGTCTAATGGGCTCAAATCACGAGATCTTGGTGGCCAGTTTACATCACATACACATCAGCTGACCATACCTCAAATCGCTCGTGCAGAATATATAATGTGGCATGAGTTCTGTGGCACGTAGCGCCATCTAGGCCAAAAAAGTCGGCAATCATCGATCTAGAGTGCTTGCCGTTGACAGTGATGGCCTGGCCAACGTCGTTCTCAAAGAAATATGGACCGATGACGTCGCCAGCCCAAAATCCATACCAAACAGTGACTTTTTAAGGATGCATTGGACACTCTTGGATCTCATATGGACTAGTATCCTCTCAAAGTCGACAAACTCGTTTGTTCACGGACTCATTCATCCAGAAATGGGCCTCATCGTTGGAGATGGTTTTTTTATGAAAATTAGGATCAGTTGCCAATCGATCCAGAGCCCATTCAGCAAACACATGTCGTTGTCTATAGCCGTTTGCCTTCAGTTCCTTAGTCACTTGAATTGTGTACGGGTGCAGGCCCAAGTCACGACGCAAAATGGTCTGCAGGCCGAGTTCTTGTGAGCGACGCGAAATCGACCGCCTTGGATTCTCCTGCACACTCTCACAAACAGCGGCGATGTTTTTGGCAGATCTTGCGTATCGTCCACGTACGGGTGCTGGTTGATCATTTATTGAACCAGTGGACTCAAATTCATTCACCACATTTTCACTTAGCCTGCCGGCGGGGATTTTATTGTTCAGTCTCTCAACTGTGAGCAGCGGGCACTCTACCAGAACACGCTTAACAGTCACAGGCACTTCACACGCGAAACATTCTGGTGGCGGTTCTTTCCTCAGTAGATGTTCATGCGTAAGGCGAGTGTGGCCCAGTCGTAATCTGGTGATTATGACTTGATGGAACCGGTTTGTTGCTTTGTTGTTCCAAGGATATGATGTAGATTTAACTTCCTCAAGTTTGGAGAGTTTTTGAGACCAGTGGTAATTTCACATTTCTATAATTTCTCAATGGAGAAAGGATTTGAGATCTGTTGGCAATGCTTTCATACTGAGAGTACGGGCTGGACTTTCTAGACCATCCTGGCAAGTTTATCGGCTATATCGTTTTCGGTAATCGCACCTTTTGTTGAATGCTATATGCGTCCGTGTTGATTTGGCAAAACAAACTGAATAATGTCGCAACTCAGTATTCGCTTGGCTCATTAACGAGAGGATTTTATTCGCTGTTTCACCCATTCATCATTCATCCAAATAATGAAAGAAGTCATTTGAAACCTTAATTGAATATTTATTGTATTGAAACGGAAAAAATACTTAAGAAATGAACTAACACTAAAATGTTGATCAAAAAATACAATAAATGACCAAAAACTTACATCATACTGCCACCCAGCAGGATCGAAGAAAAGGAGATGTGCTGCATTGCTGAAACCTTTTCTGAAGATCAATTAGATACTGAATGAATTTCTCAATACTGTCTGTTGATGATCTTGACCTTTCTCAATATTTTTGAAGATTTATACGCTGATATTGCAACTTTGATCCGGTACTACTGGTACACTGTACTAAGGTAGAATGCTCAGTATGCAATCTGTGCAAAGTTTGCGTATTTGTAGATTGTTTTATATTTCTATATCGTGTGATCGTATCAATTTCGATGTCTATGAACTTGGAATATTAAAAGATGGAATTCTGTGTGTTTTTGTTTCAGAATATTGAAGTTGAGGTTAGAAAATCTTTCAATTAATGTATTTACTCGAATGAATTTGAATTATTTCATGATTATTTTTCATATTTGACAATAAATAACAACTAATTTGACAGTTGTAGTTTCAATTATCAAAGTTCGAAAGTCCCTATTGAAAGATCCGTTAGTAATTGCGCCAAGCCAATTTCTGATCGATTCATTTGCCTGAATATTCAGGTTTTTTGGGAAAAGTGAGCTGAGCCCAATGATATTGTTTACAGAACTATTGACTGGTTTCTTAGTTACCCATTACTCATTTCTCTGAATGCGAAACCAGTCATTTCTAGTAGTGCCAAATTACTGAAAGGTTTTCTAAGCATAAAACTGAATTATCAAAATCAAATATATGTTACTTGGCGGAAAAACATGCATCCAGGCAAATTGTCTCTAATGTCCAAAATTGTTTTAGCATTTCAATTGAAATTTCCAATATTTATCTCTCATGAAATGCATAGTACATGGAAAATTATTCAATTTATATTCAGCATTGAATGCAAAATAATCATGTGAGCTGTATTGTAGCGATTTCCAAATAACGGAAAATATTGTAATCACTGCAGGCGAATCAGTTGGAAAACAAATTTTCATCGCCATAAATAACAAAACTGCTATCGATTTCACATTTTCAATTCATTGTTTATCATTAGCTGTTATTCAATGTTTCCCACTAAAATTGCATTCAGTGGTGTATAATAAAAATTGAAATAGATTCAGATATTGGTAGTTTCAGTATTTTCGTTTCATTTTATGAAAATAACGCCGTTGTTAAACCAATAATGGATTTATGTAGAATGGGGTGCTGTGGTTTTAAAATGAATCGTGAATCAGGTTTCATTAACACTTCACTGAAAACATGTATAATTGATCAAAATTTGTCGAAGTTGGTGAGGAACACTGTGTGATTGATGGTCACTGTTTTCTGATAGAAAAAAGTTATTGAATATTCAATTTTTTCATATTTTTTCAAATCCATCTCAGAGCAAGATATAACGGTTTGAAAAAATGTCATTATTTTCCGCTTATCTAGAAGAGGTCAGTTCACATATGAATATGTAATATACCTGGTAATAACTGTTGTTTTTCTAATAAAGGATCCTTAGTTTTCAATTTTCAGTGTGGACAACAATACAAAACTCACGAATTATCTACCAAATGAAAAGAAAAAAATTAACGTTGATACTCAAATGAAATCAAATCAAGTATTGTCATAGGTACCATTGAAAATTGAGGAAAATCACGACGTATAATATTTCGTCCCACTTTTGTTAGGGATCTTTGCTGCTTGCTTTTACCATATTTTGTTTGAGAATATATGCACGCGCACACCGTCACGAAAAATCGACACTCTGAAGTTAGCTTCTTCTTCAGTTAATATGTCCATTACTTGTCAGTCGAGCGCATTTGGCCACACTCCTCTTGTCCATAGTGAGAAGAAGCTTCGTCCGGCGGCGCCGCTGTCTTGCTCGAAACTGAAATAAATTTTCGAATTATTAATCAATATGTAATGAGTGTACAAATAAATTGATTAATTATTAATAGATACAAATAATAATTATTGAAGTCTGAAAAAATTGAATTATTCCAGATGAAAAATTAATATTTGGAATACATGAATAAACTTAAACGAATAAACAAATGAAACACAGCGTGAAATAATTTTAAAAAAAAGTATAACTTCTTACATGCTTTCATAAGTACAAACACACACACACACACACACACACACACACACACGCACACACACACACACTTTTTTATTTAACGTTGGATAATGTCACACAAGAAATCAATCAAAATTTATCATTTTTTATCTAAAGACTGGTTATCTGAAAGGAAGAGACTTAAAATTTGGATCATATTTGATGCTGGCGATATTATACGTGAACCTTTTTCTCAATCCACTTTGAGAAAAATAGCGCTAAAATATAGAGAATATGGGCGTGTGAGAGATCTGTTTGTTCTGTTTGAAATCTTTTTAAAATCTGTTTTTCCGTTAATCAGCTGTCACCCCCATACGAACGACAACTCTAAGAAGTTGAGAAACTTGTGCGAGCTATGGACTAACGAGGTCTTACCTTTTAACGTGTGATTCCTAACACGATGTATCGAATCACAGAATTACACTTTCTGAAAATATTCAACAAGGCTCAATTTTGTGAGAAATTGAAAGTCCACACTACACAGGGAAATTGATTATTGAAAACTTTTCAAAGGCAAATATTTTCAAAAAGTTGAAATACTTATTTGCCCCCGTGAAATTATTGAATGCAAATATTGATGTACTGATATAATAGAAATGAGAATTCCTTTACTAACATTATATTTCAAGACGAGGCAACATTTCTATCGAACAAGCATGTCGATTGTCAAAACACCACTTGATTAAAGAAAATACCAGGGCTTGTAGGTCGTGCTCATACGGCATATAAAGTACCAAACGCACATACCACTGATGATGCCGTAGTAGACACGAAACGTGCGGTGCTTCATGTCTAATTTGACCACGGCACACCATCCAGTTTTTTTTTTATTTTCTTCTACCTCCTATTGATTTAATCGAAATCAACACTGGATGCAAGAATACAATGCGAAAAGACCTCAAAAGGTCAATGTACACGGATTAGTAAAAAAAGGGAAGCCTGGATTGGCACGCTGGATCACCTGATCTTAGCCTGTTGAACTTGAAGATATCTATATTAATTCTAAATTCTATATCGACATATCTGGAATTATCCGTGAAGACGGGCGAAACATAACAAATCCGAATCGAAATCGATCAATTGCTGTGATTTTTTTTGTGGGAAAGTTTCAGGTAACTGCATAAGGTCGAAATTCCATAGAATATATCCTGCTGTATGTTGAGTATTCAGCACTCTGAAAAATTAAAAAACAAATCTGGTGTTTCATTTGAGAATGATTTCAATGCTCAAACGAAGGGCAGCCAGTCGATTGAATTATCATTTTGAAAAAAGTAGTTAACTTAAATTGAAAATTAACCTTTTCCAAAAAATATATAATAATATCGTTGGTTCGCTCAATATTTCTGCTAGAAATCGTACGTCAAAAAAGTGAGTCCTCGATAATATTCACTTTGTCTCTAGTTGTGACTTTAGACATTGTTCTTTGTACAGAGATAACAGCTTATCATTCAAAAAACCTATTTCAACTCCCGCCATTTTCATAGATACACTGGAATAATTTCTATGAAAAAAATGTCTAGCTTTTCTGGGGAAATTCATTTGGCAATTCATATTCGATTCGACTGAAAAAGGCTGTTCGATTTTTGAGGATTTCACCTCAAATTTCGAAAATAATTGAAAAACAAACTGGTTGTTGAGATTGAGTTCATTGAATCTGTGTTTCCCTTTTAATCATTCGTTAATTTCATGGAAGCCAAGGATTTCGTTGAAATGTATCAATTCCTTGCAAGGTTTGCAGCTGAAAGGGCAATTGGTATATTGCCCTGAACTTCACCAGGAGAAATTCACGACAAATTAATTACTTTTCCGTAGTAACATTTCTAGGAAAATTTATTTTGCGATCCATAACTGATAAATTTCAAGAACCCTTTTGAATATAGCATAATAAAAATATCAGAACTGCTACTGACGAAAACTTGATTTTCTTAGACTTTCAGTAAAGCCAAAAATTCCACTTAAACGTTTCAATTTCTTGCATGTTCTGCAGCTGAAAGATCAGTTGGTGTATTGTTCTGACTTTCACCATTGCCCTGAAGTAATCTCATAGGAAGATTCAATTCACAATTCATCACTAATACAATTTGAAAACTCTTTTTTTAGGATAATAAAAAGTAGCCAATTTCAGAACCGATATTGAAAGACAACTGGATATTATAATTATTAATGATAACAGCAGTCGGTATTCCTGAGCTTTCCATTATCATTCACTCATTTCACCTAAGCCAAGGATTCCTCTGAAACGTATCAATTTCTTGCAGGGTCTGCAACTGAAAGGCCAGATGGTATATTGTCCTGAATCTCATTCCATTCTGTTTATTGGTTCGCCTTTCATTGACGGTTTGGAAGGACTGACCGGAAGTGGCCTCTTCATCTCCGATATTCCACTTCACGACGCAACAAGGGATGTTATTCTAGTGGGAGAACAGGCGAGAGCACAGGTATGATATATAAATAAAGGTAGATGAGTGTTCTGGAACATAATTGTAAGTGGTAATCAAACTTTCAGATTTGGGAAAAGTAATAGAGTTACTTCAGGTTACTGTATCAAATGAAAAACTCAATAAAATATAAATTATGATAAACTTGAGAGTGAGAAAGTTCTTGTTTTTCCTTAAATTTTCGACGAATCTATACATCTGGATAAAAAATATAACTCACACATGTTCACATAATAATAAATATCATTCAGGTTTTCTAGTTCCCTATCAATAAAAAAAAATAGGAAACTCACAAAAAAAATCATTGAGGGTGATAATTCCATGTGAGTGAAATTTTATAAATATTCAATGTTTTCAATTTGATTTCTTCAATTTGTAGATTTATAAATACAATTGCACTCTTTAGTGGTTTATATTACGCAGTAATTTTTGCCCTTCTTACACTTCAACAGATTCTCTATTGATTTAGCTTTGTTTATTTTTTATATTGTACAAGATTTTATACCCAAAAAACATTGCAAAACTTTTTTTTGTGATAAAGAAGAATTAATTTTTTTTTCTAATTTGATAATGATTTTTGTGATAATAGAAAAGATATTGATGAAATATAAATTTTTATAAAGATTATAAAGCATATGTATTTGTTGGCGTAGATGATGTCAGTAAGTTTCGATAATGTAATTGTGTAGTAGCTCCACTTGAAAACCTAGGCACGACCCATTTTCCACTAGCTGAATCGACAATTGGAGCGACTGCCAAGAAAAAGAAATCCTCTCTTCTCACATGTAACATATTTCTATATGCTGAAGCACGAAATGAAATTCCCCCAACGAAATGCATTTCTCGCTGCGTGGAATATCCTAATTGTGCCAATAAATCATTTCCCTCTGCCTAATTATTCGATATTTGTTGGCGCCTGCTGGGATCAGCACGATTCATCACAGTATATGAATTTATGCTCGTTTCTTTCATTGTCGGGCTTCATAGGCAATTAGCTTTCAGTTTCATCAGGGTTACAACTCGGTTTTATGGTCATACAGATCGATTATTTCATGACAATGTAATCGTTTTTCAACAAATCAGTTTGTTTTTATTTCACACCATAGAGTTTTCACTGGTATTCTTTCGATATGTCAATTAGAGAATGTAATATTATAATGTATTTCCAAAATTTTGACTCGTCACGCAGAGATTGTTAGGTCTATCTCCATCTACTCTATTGAATATAGAAAAAACAGTTTTAATATGCAACGTAGTCACAAAATGCATGTACACTTCTAAATATTAAAAAAATTGTATTTGAAACAAAAAGATGTTGATTCTTTCACCATCTGATCTACAGTTATTACCCAACTTAGCCAATGAATTTGATGAAAATGGTAGACAAATTTCTTATCAAAACCTTACCTAGGCTAGAAAGTTGAAGAGAACTCCAGTGGGTTAATTTACATGAGTGAACCCATCATAGTCAGATATAGATATTCTCTCTACCTGCCCCTGATAATTTTTATGCATGCAATTAAAAAGATACCTTTTGGTATTATTATTATTTCGTTTTCAGTCTTTGATGACAGATTTCTGAGAGTATTCATCATCATCACTTTTTGTTTGTACAGGTGAAATACTTCTATGAGATAATCATTGAGATGTCAATAACTATAAATGTCACAGAGTCAGTTCAAAAAGAAAAAGATGTCTGTATTGAAATTGAATCAGACGATGTGAAGAAACCCCAAAATGCCTAATAAGGAGACAAGAATATGTGAAAAAACTCCGAGTGCCTTATTGTTTTATTACTTCAAGGATCATATTTTTTCAAATAACAAACAACACGCAACACATATTTCATATATCACATATATCAGTAACGACTGACACGCACATACTGATTATGTCTGCCACAGTAGTAGACGAAACATTCAATACTCTATACCATCTGACCTGAAAGACCACTCACCATACAAACTAATCAGTTTCGTTAAGAAGCTGGGTTTATTTGGCTCGAGTGTGAATAAGTGTGAGCCACAATAAACCCTTGCGGGTTGTGGTGAAATGACTAGACCCACTCACTTTGGACCTAACCTAGCCTAACCCTCATACGTTACCCAAGAGGTGTAAATACTATTTTTGTTGAACGTTATCAAATTGAATTTATAATGATTAACTTTTTAGAAAGATTATTAATGATTCGTTGAACCATATATTCACCTACATTGGGCAGTGTAATAATAGGATGTTCATTGGGTTCTGAAAACAGAAAGAACGAATCTCAAAAAATCAGCTGATATGGAATAGAAATGTAGATGAGAATATGGCATCACGTTCTGGTTTAACATGACTACCTCTCATGAGAAAGAAAGCTGAACTGGAGAAATTTCATACCAAGTAATATTCAACAACTAGTGTATGGAAAAACTGTTATTTAAGTGATATTTTGAACTAACGTCTACATATTTGTGTACGATTTCAATAAGTGATCTCTGAGGATTCGATAATTTTTTTCATTTATTTATTTGAAAATAGGAAATCTTAATATAAATACAACTCCAAAAAGGTAAAAATGGTATATAAAAAATTCTAAAGTAGTATAAAGTTCAAATGATATATAAATACAAGAAGCTAAAAAGCTAGAAATAGAAATGTGTTCCTGAGAATATTGTCCTATAAAACAGAACAAATCAGGAGTATTCAGAATAGTTAGTTCCATATTACAATTATACTAGGGCATAAAAACAATTATTCGAGTGGGTAGTTGATGAAATATTTAACATATCACAATGTAACACGATGTAACACAATGTATACAGAAAACATAAAAGCTCGAACCAATAAAACAATTCGATGATGTGAAACATAAAAATTAAAAAAAATTCCAAAAATTCATAGATTACGTGATGTAATATATATTTTCTACTGAGCCTTGAATGAATATAAAGTAACAGAATCTATAATGTGGTATGGTAATTGGTTGAAATCATTCAATCCTTTGAAAAACAACGATTTCATAGATTGCTTTGTTCTTGTCCTGGAAATGTGAAAATTATTGGTGGTTCTTGTGTTGGAGTCATGAATTTGATTATTGTACGTGTATTTTTGTCAAACCCACAAAAAAAATCGTATACATATTAACTTTTACGTCAATTTATATCTTCAATTTATTGTTTTTCACTCATTTTTACTGCCCTGAAGAAGCTTCCCATTAGAAGCAAAAGATTGGCAAAGTAAAGCAGAGTTTGATTTTTGATTTTTTGACTGAGAGACCCTGTTAATCCATTTTACCATA